>BLKR01014801.1:0-236406 GCA_011170035.1 Teleogryllus occipitalis | reverse complement strand
AATGTGCAGGACTTCAAAGAAGTGGCGCGACAGCAAGACGCTCGTATAGGTCGTGTAGAAGAATCTATCAGTGGGATAGATAGAAATATTATAACGGCTGTTCAGGGAAAATTAAATAGTCGGAAATTGGCAGATATAGGATCGACAAAAGAAGTCGATAAAGAAATTCTGAACAAGATAGCAGACCTAGAGCAGCAGGTGTATGCAGCGCGAAGGGCGAATGGCAATGGTTACGCAATGGGGCATGCGACGTTGCCAAATTACCTGCGAGTTCATGGGGAAAGCAGAGAACAACCATACTCATTTCTGACGGCACTCGAGAACTATTTTAAAGTAAATAACATTCCGGAAGGAATGAAGTTGAGATTCGTAGAGGAAGCCCTTAGCTCTAAGGCGCAGTATTGGTGGCAGGCGCTGACACCAACACCGGAAACATATGGGGAATGGAGGGCTAAGTTTCTAGAACGATACTGGAACCAACACCATAGGTTCGAGTTGAAATACCGGCCGATGTCAGAACGGTATCGGAAAGGAAGCGCCGAAACTATGAGCGATTTCGTCACCCGGAAAGTTAGTGCATTTAAGGTATGCAGCGAAGAATTTAACCCGGCGGAAATTATTCGAATCCTCATTCGACAGATGCCGAGCGGGATAAGAAATTTGCGTTGGAACAATATGCCGGAGACGATTGACGCGTTAATTGAAAGAGTAAGTCGGTTCGATCAGGCGAACGACGAGAATGAACGGGACGGGCGTGACGGGAAAGGTCCGAATTCCGGTAATGGTAATGGCAATAACCGATACAATGGAGGGCGATATCGGCATGATAATGTGTGCGCAATAGAGGTGCGCGAAGACAAGCCTCGAGGGAGGGAAGAAAAGTCACAGGACGGACAGGTGCAACGAAAACCGAAGCCGAAGGACGGCGAACGAGCAGGCGCGGAACGATCGGAGCAAGAAGCCAGGGATCGTAATCAGGCAAAGACGGAAGGGGCGCAAGGGCGATGGGAACTAACGGCAAGGAAGGAAAACCAGATGCGTTTGGTGCGAGAAGGTGGATCGAACCAAACGAGAGGCAAAAGGATGTCGTGACAATTGTGGCAATAGCGAGCATTGTGGTCGAAGGTGATGAATTGCTTCGAGAGGAAACAACAGAAGGCGCAGGGCCAAGTAAATGTTTGATTCTGCAAGGCAGGTGTTACGGGAAGGAAGTTCGAGCGCTGGTAGATACGGGTAGTAGTATTAGTGCGGTATCGGAAGAATTTTGCAAGAAGGTGCAGAAAGAGGGGCATATGTTGGTAGAACTGCCGACGCGGAAGCTTCGCGTGATCATGGCTAATCGAAGAGCGGCAAACACCACAGGGAAGCAAATCTGGTTGGAAATAGATTTAGGAGAGGTGACAATAGAGGTAGCAGCAATTGTTGTCCGGGGGCTGATCCGTGACGTCATCATTGGGATGGATGCACTGGATGCTTGCCAAGCCGTTGTCGACGTGAGAGCGAGGAGAATAACGCTAAAGTCGCAAGGTTTTATTGGAAGCAGGTCAGTGGTCGCTCAACTTGATAGTACGGAGGCGGAAGGAAACGAGCTTCAGGCTACCATGGAAGAGACTCTTCAGAATGTGGAAAGGGCCGCGGAGAAGGTCATCGATCAAGAGGGCTGTCCGGTGCGAGTTCGCCAGTTGCTAAGGGAATTTATTGAAGTTTTTGGGGAGTCGTCAGAGCCGGTGAAGGGCTACAAGTTTAAGCTGCAATTGAAGGATACTACGCCGTTTTCTACGAAGCAATATCCCGTACCACAGGTGTATCATGGGCAGGTGCGCCAGTTGATTAAAGAGATGGAGTAGAAGGGCGTTATTAGAAAGGCAATAACCCCGTACGTTAGTCCGTTGGTTGTAGTAGTAAAGAAGAACGGGAACATTCGTTTGTGTCTTGACGCGAGAAGGTTAAATACGGTCACAATTCCACGATACGAGACGCCACCTACTGTAAGTGAAATGGTTATGAAGTTAGGAGGGGCGAAGATCTTCAGCGCGTTAGATTTTTCATCCGCGTATTGGCAAATAGAGGTAGAAGCTGGATGTCAGCAATACATTAGTTTTAAATTTGAAGGAACTGTATATTCATTTACACGATTGCCATTCGGGTTAAAAAATTCTGGCGCAGCGTTGATCAGGTATCTCGACGATGTGATCCCGGCGGACTTGAAGAACACCATAGTGATGTACGTCGACGACATTATTTTGTTCTCACCTGATTTGGAGTCCCATTTGAAGGATTTGAAGAAATTAGAGATTTTCAGAGAGTACAATTTAAAATTGAACTTAGAAAAGTGTGAATTTTGTCGTCAAAAGGTGCAGTTCATGGGACACGAAATCTCGAGTGCAGGGATGAAGATACAGGAGAACAAGAGAGAATTGATTCGGAGTTTACCACCACCCAAGAATGTGCGAGGATTGCGTCGACTTTTCGGAATTTGCAATTATTATGCGCGATTCGTAAAGAATTACTCGCAGAAAGTAGTGCCGTTGTTGCACCCGTTAAAGAAAGGGAGCAGGTGGCAATGGACTCAACAATGCCAAGAAGCCTTCGAGCAGTTGTTGAATGCTTTCGAACGCACGTACGTAGTTCAATACCCCGATTTTCGTCGCCGTATGTACTTGCAGACAGACAGTAGCGGGTTCGCATTGGGGGCGATGTTATTTCAGTTAGGTGAATGTGGAGAGCTGCAAATAATTGCTTTAGACAGTCGCACGTTAAAAGGAAGCGAATTAAATTTTGGAGTGACAGAATTGGAAGCACTTGCTATTGTGTGGGCGACCCGAAAATTTAGGACATTGTTGGTAGGGCGTCCATTCACCATTATTACGGACCACAAGGCATTAACATTTCTTATGAGAAGCCACACTCACAACGATAAGCTTCTACGCTGGACTTTGTGGTTACAACAATTTCAATTCGAGATCGAATATTGTGAAGGTCGGAAGAATTTGCTTCCAGACTATCTGTCAAGGATAAAGGTGAAAGAAAAAGGGATGTTTGAGAGCGTAATGACAGTCATTAAAGTACGAGAAATCAACCCACGATGGACGACAAGGGCGGTGATCGATATGCAACAGCGCAACGGTTTTGTGCAAGAAATCGTGAAGATGGTTAGTGGTCAGCCCTACGACGAGAATCAAATACGAAAGGAGAAGGATAAAGACGTGAATAATTGGACGATTTATGAAAATATACTATTAAGAAGAACCGGTAGCACAGGAGAGAAATTTCGGATATGGATTCCAGAGGAAAATCGTAAGGAGCTAGCTACTTCCACGCATGAGCATTATGGGCATTTTGGAGGGGGGAAAATAGTGCAGATATTAGCAGACTATTGTTACTGGTCGAACATGGGAAAGGAGGTGAGGCGAATAGCGAGTGCATGTGACGTGTGCCAGAAGACCAAACAACCGAATCGGCATTGTGAAGGAGAATGGCAAGCAATCGTGCCTCAAGGGCCTCGAGATCTCTATGCAGTAGATTTATACGGCCCGCTGCCGAAGACGAGGTTTGGCAACCAGCATTTATTCGTCATCATCGACGTGTTCACGAAGTTCGTGCAGATTTTCCCCATACGAAAGCCCAATGCAGCAAGTTGCGTCCGCCAAGTAAAAAAATTTATCGAAATGTGCGGAAACCCGGCCCGGATTCTAAGCGATAGAGGAACTCAGTTTACAAGCGACAGGTGGAGAGAGGAAATGGAAGCTCTAGAAATCTCCATTCACTTCACAGCTGTGCGCCACCCTCAGAGTAATCCGAGCGAGAGAGTAATGCGAGAATTGTCACGGCTATTCCGGGTATATACGGCAGAAAACCATCGGGCATGGTTTGAGGCGGTGCCAATATTGAATGACATCCTCAACGCGGTACCGCACTCCAGTACCAACGTGACGCCGTGGGAAGCGCACTTCGGAAGAAGGAAGATGAGACCATTTGACCGTATTCAGATCCCACCAGAAATCGGCGGTGTACAAGAAGTGGCAGCAGGTCAACAGATAGTGTACGAGCAGTTACGGAAGTCGGCAACGAGGAGGAAGAAGGCCCAGAAGCAGTGCCAACGGAGGACGTTTAAAGCAGGAGACAAAGTATTAGTCCGAGCGTCTCATTCGTCCTCGTCGGAACAGAAATTGTTTCGAAAAGTCTTTCCGCTCTATGACGGCCCGTACACTATTAAAAAGGTATTAAATAATAACAATGTGGTGTTAGTAGACAGGAATGTAGATAAAGGAACTCAGAATATTTATAATGTGAAGTTATACAAAGAACTAGGATGATAATTGGTAATAGCGAGGTAGCCTGTACAAGAAGTTGAGAGGAAAATAGTTCCAATGTTAAAGAATAGCTTTGAGGAACAAAGATTAGATGTTAAAAAGGTAGTTTTAAGGAATAGGTTAAGATTAGTTGTAAAGAGTATTTTATAAACAAGAAAGGAAGATTATTTAGATTAAGGCACAGGTGGAAAAGGGGTGAAAAGTGTAACGTGTGATAGTGCGACAATAGACGACGGTAGAGCGTGTCGATGTAGTACAGTGCCGATGCAGACACTAGCCGGTGCGTCCGTCGCAAATCTCCAGGGAAGCGGTAGTGTTGTGTACTTCAAGCATGCATTGTTCGCTCAAGGTCAAGTTCACCAACACAGTCAGCGAGTAGCCGTTGAACTGCAACAGGTACTGAGTGAAGTAGGAGGCGTGTGGGAATAGACAAGAGTAACAATGTGTAGTGATAGATGTAGACTCATCATGACGGTGTCATATCTGAGCGACATCTTAGGTAGGGGGAGATGTAACAATCCAGGATCCCCAGGAATGAAGACAGGGCAAAGAATAAAGATAAACATGTAATAAGTGGTATTAACATCAAAGGCGGGGACAAATGAAAGCGGTGTCGCGTAGCGATAATTTTTTGGAAGTCTAAGAAGACGCGACAAAATCATAATGGGGACAATATAGTTCAGTAGCGTTTGTCGAGTGAAACATTTTGGAAGTTATTTGAAAGAAATCGGTTCACGCGTTCCAAAGATATAAACAATTTAGTGAAGTACATTTTAAGCACACAACTAGACACGATAGCCATTGTTGTAGCATAAGATCTAATGTAAAAAGTTGTTTTTTTTTCAACAAATTAAGTAAACGCGTGAAGCGATTCAAACGAAACTTTTGGCATTAATAGAAGAAATTATGGGGAAAATTATGGCACTACTCACAACGCGGAGAAATTTCTGGGGGCTACGGTATAAAAGAAAATGTAAATTGTATAAGTGGGAAATTCCAAACCAGTCGTATGACGTCAGAGCGGTGGAAGGGGATCGACCGTCTTCAGATTAAAAGAACTTTGGAAATTTTAGATGGTAGAAAACGAAATAGAAAAACGGTAATAGCATTCAATCTGAAAATGCCTGAGAATAATAAAGAGAGACGACCCAGAAAGAAGAAGATTAACTTAAAAATATATAATATTATATAGAAGACCCGGAAGTGATCGTGAAATGTTCGAGAAAAAAAAAGAGGAAGTCTCGTGACAACAATGAAAGAATAACGCGGGGAGGATAGCTTGAGAGGGACGTATGTTGAAACGCCCCGCGGAAATTAAAAATTTTGTTAGAAAGTTGTGCTAATCACGCGAGCAAAGTTAATTTTATAACGTTTAGTTGTAGTGGAGAAAGTTTAGAAGGTGAAACGCGGAAAATTATTGAAAAATTTTCAAGGAGAACGTTGTTCGCGAATATAAACAGTCGCATCATCAGCCGTGTGATTAAACTCGTTTCGTAAGTAATAAACAGTTATAACGAAGAGACATTAATTATTTAAAATGAAATTTTCCGAATTACGTGTGTGAAAAATGGAAGGATGCTGCGAATGGACAAACAAAAGGACGCGGCGTATATTTGGCGAGGGTGATGCATGAGAACGGCGCGGTGCAGGTCGCTGAACTCAACGAAAGGAAAGTGCACTAACTTTATTTAAATTGGTAATGCGCATTGATAAGAAGAAAGAATAGACTCATAGCTTCTAATGTACAAGGCCAAGTTTTGTCAAATAGAAACAGATTTTAGTGAAAACAAAAAATAGAATGCGCATTCAAGTATGAATGATTTGGTTTTAATCTTATAGTGTAAATCTTCAGTGTGAATGAGAATTTCGTGTTTCTAGGGTATTGTTTATTGTGTATTTAGTGTATTGTTTTTCGATTTTGTGTTGTTTGTTATTTGTTATGCCTCTAGCAGAGGAAGGAGAACAAAAAAAAACAACAGATAAAATAAACGATGTCGAACGTTGTTGGTTCGACATTAAACCAATGCAATTGGTCTTATAAGTATGTGTAGTTAGATGAGGACCTACGCCCACGTGCCCGAATACTACGTCAGGATCCTGTATAGGTCCGCCACAGCCTCACGCCCAGTATTTATATCTGTATGAATAAATATCAGAAAAGCAGCTAGGCAACGGGCAAATTTCAGATGTATGTATTTTTGGCAACCCAACGTCAGGCATAATAGTGGACATTTTGGTAAGAACTATAGATGAAAGGAGCACAGGTAAAGATCGTTACATATTTTTTGTAAATTAGTTTTGAGAAAGAAAAGCAGAACGGATAGGTGACGTGTACCATTACATATTTGGCAGCCCAGCGTGGGGGCCATTGTAGAAGGTTTTCGGAGGTAGACATAGGTACCGTTACACTATAATCTTAACGATAGTTTGCTTACTTGGTTTAATATTATTTTAACAATTTTTCTTCTAATTGGCAACCAGGTTTTTATAAATAATAAACAATATAAATAATAACAAAACCCTGTTGAATTTATTTAATGTGCAGGTATGTTGTCTTGAGAGAAATCAAACCAATGGTCAGTGATATAAAGTTGTTTCAACATTTACTAATACCTGAATCGCCCAGCGGCATTATCTTTTTGATTTTATTTCTTTTGTTAATAGTATTATTTGACTTTATTAATTAACTTATTCCGAAAATTATCGTACCAAAGACCTCGAGAGCACGGATATTTGTCAATTTTTAATGCATTCGTGACATTAAGTAAAATAAACTCGTTGAAGTAACCTGCGTCGCCCGGGTATTTATTTATCATACTTGTCTATTCGACGGGAAGAGCAGTGAATTCTAAATACAATGTATCGCACTCTAGCCTGGCCTGTCCAGCGCCACAGAGTCCAAAGCCTTTCTGCCCCTTGCCATCGTTTCGCCCGCCCTACGCTGCCCCACTGACAGCGATCACCGGTGCTACAGCATCGTTGCTGCGGACAGCTGTAAACAGATGCATTGTTGCATTCTCCCGGCAATCTTCAAGAGATAATTAAGACCTGCAATTACCCACAACGTAATGACACAAATGGAATGAATTTTAGAGCATTTAGTTGGAAACTTTATGAGCTTACGGAACGTCTAATGTACTTTCACGGATTTTATCACCCATTGCAATATATTCACCAAAAACTGAAAGAACGCATTTTAATATCAGGGCGCAGGAAAGAGGGTTGGGGTAATTTTAACGAAATCACATGTTTCTCTCTTGGTTTGAAGGTCACATGTACAAACCTTCATTACGATCGAAATAAACAGCAGATTTGTATACAAACAAAGAAATAAACAAACCTTTTTTATAAAAGAGAAAATAGTGTGAAATGAACGTGGCGTAGATATTCCTGACAAAACACTACCTTTCGGTAAAAAATTCATTGAAATCGGTTAAGAAGTCGTTCCGGAGAGTACTATTTGACAGACACAGAGGTGGAGATAGAGGCAGAGACAGAATCGGAGATAAAATAAGATAGAGACAGAGAGAGACACAAACCCAAACAGAGACCCAGAACGCAGAGACACACAGAAACAGAGACACACCGACGCATAGAGATAGTCAACTGAAGATCAAAGAAAACATTTTCTCGCTTTGGCGTAAAGTTAAAATAAATTAAAGTAAGGTTGAGAAATATTAACAATTTGTAGGTAAAAAACCATTTTTTAGTGTGAAAAAATAATGTAAAGTTTCAATGTATTTTTTTAAAATTCGTCTTAATGTGTATCATTTGGACAACATGTGACCGAGTGAAACAGATATTAAAAGCCTCTCTTAAAGATTAACACAGATTAAAAGACGTTAAATAAAGAGCATGGAGATGGGATGACCTGTAGAGTTTTGAAGCAAACGTCATTACTTACGAATGTTCAAATAAATATCGTGACACACTTTCCTACTATACATCTCATTAATGCCTACATTAATCTGCAATAACGTCTGACTTGTGTGATCAACATACTCGAATTCTGTGTGTTTGTTTTATTCGAAGCACATATATATATATATATATATATATATATATATATATATATATATATAAATATATATATATATATATATATATATATATATATAGACAGACAAGTGTGTTGAGTTACGCAATAATCTCTTAATAAACTGAACCAACATCGATGAAACTTTGATGTTAGCTTCCTTTGCAGGTCAGGAGTACTACAGGCTATAATTTACAACCATAATCCTTAATATATTTACATAATCATTACATTTTTTGGCTTTTTTCATCTAGCAGTACACCACGGACTCAAGAGTACATTAATGTGCGAGAGTTGATCTGCACGCCACCAGAAAATGACCACCAGAGATCTACGATACATTGAGTTCCTCGATACACAGAATTGCGTATCTGTAGAATAGAAGAGGTCTGTTGTTTATCTAAATATATGCAAATGACGAAATCGAAATGTTCGTGTTTAAAAATGATTCTGGCAGTTTTTCTTTCTTTATAAAAGTAACTTGGATATTGATTTTAATTGCGTCTAGGCGTGAACATATTTTCAAGTCTGAGTCATTATTATGATACTGTCATGACTGAGATGCACCGCGAACCCAAGGTTAACTTTAAATGTACTAAGTAACTTTAAGGAAATTATTGGTGAAAAGGTCATTTTACCAGTGGAAGTGTTTCATATTGTCGTAAAAAGGTATGAATACACACACGTGAAAATGAAACATTATAAATGGTGTACGTGTTATGCTAGTACTGAGATAGGTGGATTAATTTTTGTATGGAAGTGTTTTATTGTAATGGAGAGTGATAGCGTACGTTTGGGTGGGGAAGGAATGATTATTTAAATTGATGAAAGGTTGGCAAGAAAAAGTATAATTGAAGTAAAGAGTAATGGTAAATGGGTACTTGGAGTCATTGACGTGTGTTGGCACTGTTTTTCAAGGTTGTTGAAAATAGAACCAAAGAGTTTATTTTAGATAACAAAAAAACTTTTGACAAAACGGGATCCACTGAGATTTCGGATTTTTAAGATATTATAATTATTTAAGCAATTAATGACACCTTTCCGTCAGTCACTATTTACCAAGGAAGCTAAAACGCATACTCGAATTCAATAATAACACTTCAATTATATTTAAACATCAAATGCCAAGTCGTGGCGTTAAAAAACAATTTCAAACATTTTTTACAAAAACATGAGAAGAAAAAATATGAAAAAGAGTACGTTTTATAATGTGGCAATTGATTGAAAGTATTGGCATAAGATTTAAAGTTCCACAAAAAGAATATACCTGAGTTAATGTACTTTAGATTTTTAATTTAGATTTGTTTATTATTTTTAGTAATAAAGTGAGTGCAGTTTGGGAGCGGGTACCTCAATTGAAAAAAAGTAAATATTTTTAAAAAAGAAAGTCAGTGAGGAAGACCGGCCATGTTCAGATGAGAGAGAGAGAGAGGCTGTAAGTACGCCGTTGTACTTTGTGTAATTGATTGATTGGTGGATGGTTGGTGATTCCGGGCGCGTCAACTGCTAAAGTCATTATTCACATAAGTGTAGTTCATGTTTATCGTAAAGAGGCGGCAGTGATCTTCCCAATCTGTCTGACGAGATCCGGCACCGGCCACCGGCCAGCGGTAAGGGGGAGGACAAGGAAGAGGAAGGAGAGATCGCGCGTGGTCCGTGGTCGGTTTGTGAGGGTACTGCTCCGGCATTCAGCTGGGATTGATGAGAGAAACCACGGCAAACTATCGATCAGAGAGAAGATAGAATTCTCCTCCAGACAGCTGCTGAATTCGACGCATCTGAAAAGCTAGTGAGGAAAAACAAATTAAAAAAAAAGAAAAGAAAAAGAAAAAAATCCACTGTCGGGATTCGAACTCTAGGACCTCTCGGTGAGCTGCACTGCAGTGACATCTGTTGATGCCCTGCGCCACCCTTGCCGGTGCTTTGTGTAGAGAAGTTTGATACCGCGATAATGGATCTTAGTACCCTTCATACAAAAATAACAAAAGTAAACAAATTGCTTGAATAAACTTGTTATAACGAGACGCAACTAACTCATCCTAATAATCACAGAATTGTGAAGCGTCTCATTTCCTTTTAATGCATAGTATTTTTTTTGTTCTGCATATTTCAAGACAAAGCAAATTTCTTGCTTCTTAAACATATCGCTCAATTGCTGGTCACCTGAGCGAGTTAAGGTTTTATTATTATTATTATTATTATTATTATTATTATTATTATTATTATTATTATTATTATTATTATTTTCCTTTCTCACGGTGAGTGATCTTGGGTTCCGGCAGTAAACGAAAATCCACACCAGGTTGCACCCAGCTTCCTAAGGTGTAGATTCGGTGATTTATTTGGTTCTACAACACCTTGCGCAAAATGTGCGCCGTTTTATTATTATTATTATTATTATTATTATTATTATTATTATTATTATTATTATTATTATTATTATTATGCTTTATTTTCTCAACCTTACATCGGTTATATTGTACAAATTCGGGGCTAGTTAACACAAAAAATCATACAATAGAAAAATAAATATACGGTTTTACAAATATTTACAGATAGTTACACATGAGATCATACAAATAAGAAACACATTACACTAATATTTACATTGTATTTACAAACTTAAAGAGTTTAGGAACTTTCTCACAATATGGCCACTGTCTAAGATGACTGATTTTTGTAATTCGTACTGCACTTTATAGGGTATTTCTAGTTGTAGTAATGTTGGTTTCAGAGGTTTGGGGATCACTCCTGTGGCCGATATGGTTATTGTTAAAATACTGATGACTTGTTACGATAGACATTTAATTTCTACAGCTAGGTCCATATACTTAGTTAACTTCTCTTGGATTTTGTTTTGTAGATTATGGGTATTGGGAATTGACACATCAAATCTCCTTTCTTTTTTAAGCACTAGTGTTATATCTGGTATGTTGGCTGGGATGGTTTTATTTATGATAATAGAGGTATTCCAAAGAATTTTGACTTCTTCGTTCTCGGTAACTGGTGGGGGTTTTAATTTGTAATATGGCTTATCTTCCAGCAGAATGTTATGTTGACTGCAGAGATAGCTGTATATGATGGCAGCAACATTTTTCTGCCTTTGTATATAATTTCTTTGGGCAATAATGGGGCATGCAGATAAGATGTGGTCTCTGTTTTCCGTGTGAAGATTGCATTCTTTACAGAGATCTGAAGTTTCTTTTTTTTATTACATGTTTACTGAAGCTTCTTGTCTCTATGATCTGGTCCTGTATTGCAATCATAAACCCTTCTGTCCCCGGGTAGAGCAGTTCTTTAGTGAACCCTGTATTGGCAGCTTCTTTGTCAACATATTCGGCATTGATGGCGTGCCAATGTTTACCATGGAGCTGCTTGATCTTCCAGTTTTCTAATTCTGGTGATGATGGGCTATTTTTTTCCTTCATTTGTAGAGATACTGAGTGGTCAGATAGATGTAAGGGTGTGAACCCTTCATCAATTTGTGACACCAGCTTACGTAAACGGTTATCATTATTATTATTATTATTATTATTATTATTATTATTATTATTATTATTATTATTATTATTATTATTATTATTAAAGTTTGTCACATAGCGAGGTGCTCTACAGCAGCCACCGACACCTTTTAAGAACCAAGATGTCTGTTTCGCTTGCAATCTCGGGGGGTCAGGATTCGACGTGAAACTTTATCATTAACTTCCTAACGATGAGTACTCAGAAAAGCCTTTCGCATTGTCTGAATGTGCCGGTTTTTAAGAACACGCCTTTCAGACGAAGTTAGTTCAGCAGAGATCAGTTCGTTTGCAGAGAAGACGACAGAAACTACATACATCAATGGACATCAACCGGCACATGACACTCAGTACAATACCCAAGACCAGGTATTTCCGCTACCTCTTGATACATATGTGATGTGTGTCATACATATATACCCATACATCTATACCACAATGATCTTTAAATTATATCATGACAAACAAAAGGAATTGTCAATTGAGGAGGAGAGATTATGAAATTCAATTCATCTTACCAATCTTGAGTGTATGTCTAGTTTTATCTCACAAATTTTGAACCACAGGAACGATAGTTCTTGAATTTGACACGAATATGTTTGAGAAAGCGTGAAAAAGTAGGTAATTCGCGAACCCTACATGGTACCTCAAAATTTTGTTACATCAAAAAATGTTACCAGACATTAAGCAATTCACACTACATACTTCGTGAAAATCAACTGCTGCGAACATCTATTTCCTTTATTCATGAGCAGATACTTAACTAAACTATTTCGTCCTTCCCCAATACTCAATCAATACAAATCTCAGTACTCCGGGAGGGATGCATTCATGGTATACCTTGTCGGGTAGCCAAAAATGGAAGCGAATTGACTGGGATTCGGGTGTGAGGGAAAGTTGAGCGCGCGATGCAATCGGGCTACACCTTATCAGGTAGACAAAATTGGAAGGAAATTGACTGGGATGCGGGTGTGAGGGAAAGTTGAGTGCGGGTTGCAAACGGTCTACACCTTATCAGGTAGACAAAAGTAGAAGGGGATTGACTGAGATGCAGGTGTGAGGCAAACTTGAGCGCGCGATGCAATCGGGCTACACCTTATCAGGTAGACAAAATTGGAAGGAAATTGACAGGGATGCGGGTGTGAGGGAAAGTTGAGTGCGGGTTGCAAACGGTCTACACCTTATCAGGTAGACAAAAGTAGAAGGGTATTGACTGAGATGCAGGTGTGAGGCAAACTTGAGCGCGCGATGCAATCGGGCTACACCTTATCAGGTAGACAAAATTGGAAGGAAATTGACAGGGATGCGGGTGTGAGGGAAAGTTGAGTGCGGGTTGCAAACGGTCTACACCTTATCAGGTAGACAAAAGTAGAAGGGGATTGACTGAGATGCGGGTGTGAGGCAAACTTGAGCGCGCGATGCAATCGGGCTACACCTTATCAGGTAGACAAAATTGGAAGGAAATTGACAGGGATGCAGGTGTGAGAGAAAGTTGAGTGAGGGTTGCAAACGGTCTACACCTTATCAGGTAAACAAAAGTAGAAGGGGATTGACTGAGATGCGGGTGTGAGGCAAACTTGAGCGCGCGATGCAATCGGGCTACACCTTATCAGGTAGACAAAATTGGAAGGAAATTGACAGGGATGCGGGTGTGAGGGAAAGTTGAGTGCGGGTTGCAAACGGTCTACACCTTATCAGGTAGACAAAAGTAGAAGGGTATTGACTGAGATGCAGGTGTGAGGCAAACTTGAGCGCGCGATGCAATCGGGCTACACCTTATCAGGTAGACAAAATTGGAAGGAAATTGACAGGGATGCGGGTGTGAGGGAAAGTTGAGTGAGGGTTGCAAACGGTCTACACCTTATCAGGTAAACAAAAGTAGAAGGGGATTGACTGAGATGCGGGTGTGAGGCAAACTTGAGCGCGCGATGCAATCGGGCTACACCTTATCAGGTAGACAAAATTGGAAGGAAATTGACAGGGATGCGGGTGTGAGGGAAAGTTGAGTGCGGGTTGCAAACGGTCTACACCTTATCAGGTAGACAAAAGTAGAAGGGTATTGACTGAGATGCAGGTGTGAGGCAAACTTGAGCGCGCGATGCAATCGGGCTACACCTTATCAGGTAGACAAAATTGGAAGGAAATTGACAGGGATGCGGGTGTGAGGGAAAGTTGAGTGCGGGTTGCAAACGGTCTACACCTTATCAGGTAAACAAAAGTAGAAGGGGATTGACTGAGATGCGGGTGTGAGGCAAACTTGAGCGCGCGATGCAATCGGGCTACACCTTATCAGGTAGACAAAATTGGAAGGAAATTGACAGGGATGCGGGTGTGAGGGAAAGTTGAGTGAGGGTTGCAAACGGTCTACACCTTATCAGGTAAACAAAAGTAGAAGGGGATTGACTGAGATGCGGGTGTGAGGCAAACTTGAGCGCGCGATGCAATCGGGCTACACCTTATCAGGTAGACAAAATTGGAAGGAAATTGACAGGGATGCGGGTGTGAGGGAAAGTTGGGCGCGGGTTGCAAACGGTCCACACCTCATCTGGTACAAAAAGTGGAAGGGGATTCCCTGGGAGGCGGGGGTGAGGGGAGCCTAAGCGCGGTTGGGCTTGGAGGACAGGGCGTGGGGGGAGCGTGCGAGACCGTGAGCCTTCTTAACAGATGATTGTGATAAATATGCGAACAACGTCTGGTATTAAACTAGTATAAATTAAAAATGAACATAAGAGTATAAACATAATTTCTTTTTTAAGAGAGAGAAGATAAATTATTTACCTTTTTTCCTCTAATTGGTTCTTCACTCGCCTGTTTTCAAGAACATAAGTGCAAGCACACTCATTTAGTTTTAACCAGTTTCAAGTACATACTTGAGAGGAATGAAAATATTATTTTAAAAAAATAAATGAGTGAATTATCTTTTTCGTTGCCGATTCAGATTTAGGAAACAGCAGAACAGCAATGCTAATACATCTTGAAGACACACGCGAAACGTAGCGCACACAAATGTTTGTTTAAAACGACCCTACACCATTTCTTCAGAGTGGATATAAAAACATGAAAATAGTCATAATTAGTTCAAAGTCGCATTGGTTTGCAGCAATCTATATATTTAAAACAATAAGGTATTCTGCCATGGCTTCGTTTAGAGCTTCTAATGAACCGATTGTAGTATTTTTTCCTTTAAATGAAATAATGTGATCGCTAGATGAGCTATCAGATATTGTTTGTGTTGATTCACCAACATTTACGGTGTAAATTAATTAATTAAATCATTCTTTAATAGTACGCTTATCAGAAGTCAATTGTTTTCTTGCAAAGGGTGGCTGTTTCAAAATCTCTATATATATATGATGTTTTGTTTTGATTATTGAGATTTGTTTACAATTCGTTAAGGTTTTGTTTCAGTGTAATAATTGCATTGTGGCGTTGACAGTTTGCATGTATTTGCTTTTATGGTGTATTTTGTAGAGAACATTCGGACAGTGGGTTTGCTCGGTTGTACTGAAGTAGTGAAGTTGTTCACAGGTTGTGTCGAGTTCCGAATCGTTTCCCCAGCGCTCCAAAATACGCAAACGTATATTAAGTGGACGCAGGGAAGGAGAAAGTCAGCGTAGGTTTCGTGTTAGTGAGGTCATTTCGTTTTCTGTTGGGTCGTTGTCTATGAAATGTCAGTTTTGTTCTGCTTTGTACTTCCCATGTGAGAGAAATTCTGCAAACGAGTTTACTCTGTGTTGCTTTAATGGAAAAATAAGTTTATCTTCGAGCAATATGCCAGAAGAAATCAAAGTTGTTTATAGGAGATGATGACACATCAAAAAACTTTAGAAATAAAATCCGTCAGTATAATTGTGCTGTTTCTTTTGTGACATTTGGTGCCGATATTACATGGCCACCTGGTCATGGGCCATACGTGTTCAAAATTTTGGGAACTCCACATCACAGAATATCTTCGTTATACCCTGAAGATCCAAACAATGCAACATATTGTGAACATTAGTCTGGGCTCAGTATTTTACATTTATCTCAGATATCACCGTCAAAGTTTGACGGGTTCTCACTAGTGTTTTTTTTTTTTATCAGTATAACAGGCATTTCACGGAAGGGCAAAATGAAGACAAGCTTCTGACTTGAATTGTGTGAAACCTGTTTAAAGCCATGAGAACAACAACTGGCATTCACTTAAGAGGAGAGGGGAATTACACCTTAATTTTTATGACCCTATAAGAACACAGATTCAAAAACAAACATTACTATCACGAAGGCAGAGAATTTTTACCAGATCTATTTATTGAATTACGTTAAGTTCCTTCGAATATTAAGAATGGACATTGGTATTGAGTTATATTAGCGCAAGCATAAGAGATACAGTGACAGAGAGAGAGAGAGAGTGACAGAGTGACAGTGACAGAGACACAGTGAGAGAGACATATGTGACAGATTTTCCTTTATCTTCCAACTTTAAACCTAATAGTTTTTCTCTTCGACATTTTAACGTAATTGATAAGAAAACGTCAGCGGTTCTAAAATTTGTACTACGAGTACATATTTTGATATTCTCTCAAGTTACTATACATATTTAATGTCATTTTTGATTTGATTTGAGGTATGGAAATGTCAAATTATGTAGAAAGTTTGGTAGATAAAGTTGCCGTTTTGTTTCATTACATGAAGTTAGATAAACCTATTTTCAATTCTATTGTGCTTGTCTTTTTATTTTTTTAAATTATACGGAGCCACTTTTTAATAACAAATTGAAAAACTTATTTCCATAGTGACGTGTCTCTATTTCCATTTGTTTTCTAGTTTTAGATATCAACATATTCTTAAGACACTTCTCTATCATGGTATCATATATGATTTATATCAAATACGTTCCCTATTGTGTACAACATTTGCGTTTCTCCTGAGCTAAACGGTATTCGAAATTCGTTGAATCCTTTCTTGAAAGATAAGGTTGAATCCTTTCCCTTCCTGAAGAATTGTGTTTCGTGGAGATAAGTTACTTTCAAAATAATCTCTCCAATTAGACACTAATACTATTATTTGTATTATAATATATTCAACAAACAATTTTTAGAAAATTTACCGAGTTTGGGAGAGAACGAGGAGTAATGAAAACGATATGCCTTACAGTTCTTAGTGTTCTTCAAATTATCGTCAAATAGTGTAGGCTGAAAATTTTAATAATCAATTTTCCTGTACTGTTCTCAGTAGATGCGATTCACTGCAGAGCTCTCGTAACGATTTCCGACGCAATGGGCAGAGTGACTTCCACATCCCTCTGGAAGGTGCGAAGCGCTATGACCTCGGTCTTAAATACCATTTCCTTGGACACATACGGCGGCTCCTTCAAAGTCTCGGTGATTGAAATTTTTGGGGGCAAGAAAGAAGGTGTCCCACAAACAGACACATGAGAAAAAACGAATTCAATCGTTAAGACAAGATTAATGATTTGTCAGTGAAGTGTTTTGCACGAAACGTTTAACGATTTGCATACTACATGCTCATCTATGAGCAATCTACATATTTACACATCTGGAAAGAAAATGCTTGTCTACCTCTTTAGAATATGTCGCAGTTTGCTATTTTTATTTTTTAATGAATCTTTAGAATTTCAAGCAATTTAAAATTGAAGATAAAAACTGAAAAATTTTAAACATACACAAGAAATATCATTGATTGCTGACTTTTTAACGAGAAAACTCCTTCGGCAATTCCTATACAGATGAAAGATATGCCGTTTCAAAGAGCAATTTCGTCTCTAAATTGATACAAGTAAGTCGGTAAAAATAAGTAGGCCTTCCTTTTTCATGAACTTTTTTTAAAAATATTGATTTGATTACATGTATCATAATAAATATCAGCAAATTATGTTTAGCTGCTTTATAGACAAAAATATATTTAATATTTGGTATTAATATATTGTAAACAATTTATTTATTTGACTAAAAAGTCTGTCATTAAGTGGTAATTAAAGATAAACTTATACTTAGAAGCAAATTATTGGTGATCTAAGTACTTTCTCCACGAATCAATAAAACGACGAATTGGATATCGAATCATTGATCTAGATATTTTTTGCAATATTTGTTACAGATTGGAGGAAGGTAAATTACGAGGGCAATTATTCGGAAAGTGGGAACATTTGTTTCTGCATCTACAGGAAATGCATGCAAAGAACGACCCAGCGACGCTCATCCTAAGGCTATGTACTCAATAGTTCTGAAGACAACAAGAAGCGAAAAGAAAAGAAGTTGCAGATGACACGTTTGCTAGATCAATTAATAAACGCTATTATAAAATCTACGCAAATGTGGAGTGCGCGCGTTGTTATGGGGTATACAATGTCCAGTACGAAAAAAATTAGGCAGCAAACGAGAACTCTGATGAACCAACCAGATCAAACATGGTGAATACCACTGAATTCTCTCCCGGATACCGCTAGCCATCCCAAAATTTGGAACTGTCCCGTTGGGACTATTTTTTCCCCTCCATTTAGCTCATATTTAGCGCCAAGTAACAAAACTCTTCAAGAACATTGATAGCGTCGCACCGCTTCGATGATGTCAATGTGCTTGGTCTGCCATCATGCTGTTACAGGATTTCTTCTCTCCCTGGTGGAAGATTGGAGAACGAATTGTTTCAAAAGGAGAGAAGAGGAATCAACGATCAGGAAGGAAAGTCGGCGCGTGGTCCGTGGTCCGTTTATTAGAATAGAGTACTTCGACATTCGCCTGGTATTGATCGGTAAACCACTCAAAACTACCGATCAGAGGACTCGGTCGCTAGAATTCTCCTCCAGACAGTGGATGAATTTGACCCAGCTATGTAGCTATAATAATGTCGAAAATCATCTATCGTCGAGGCTCTAATACTAAGACCTCCCAGTCCACGATGCTGCAGCTAATGTTGCCGCTGAGATATCGCAGCCGGTTTTAGTATTCAGGCTGTGAGTACACGAGCGTCGCATAACGGACGTTACAAGTCCGTATTTTCACGGACGTCGGTACGACGCGAACGGACGTCGCGCAGCGCATTCTTTTGCCATGCCTCAATTGTATTGGACGTATTTGAATGTCCGTTAAAGTGTACTCGTGTGTAACCAGTTTAACAACCTTTTTCCCAGCAGAAACAGACTTTACTTTACGTGCAATATGAGGTATTGAAATAGAGAAATTAACACGCTCTTAATTTTACAGGGCAGGTTATTTTGCGGATCAGTTCATCGTAAATCAGTTTGGATTAAATTACTCAACTAGAAATGATAATTTGTTTAAAAAATTATGTTTTCATCGAACTAGTTTATCACATCATTATTGTGTCAAACACTGCCTGCGTCAGAAAATATTTGAAGGTTTCACGATTTGTAAATTCAATGAAAGAGATTCATTTATTCCTTTCCTCTTCTCTAATTTTTGCTTTCTCACTACTGCTTATGCAGTGCAGAAAAATAATTGAAATGTAGGGGGAAAAAGGGAATTTCTGACAGAGTAACGTATTAGCAGGACCTGTTACCGAAAAAAGTGGATACATCTTGTCCTTTTATTTAGTAAATTACTTCCTCTAGCACGCTGTGTATCAGGCAATCCATGTTTATTTATCCTTCATTGGCTCATGGCACATTTTCAAAATTAAAAAAGGCACCAATTTTTTTTATTAAATTCTGACCCCGGATAGCGGAAAGGACGCTTAAGAAAATAGTGCAGATCTTATGTTCGTTGAAATCCCAAATTTTTCGAAAATTGCGAAAGTTCAAACTTTTTTCTACGTCTTCCTACAACTATAGTTATAAAGACTATTTTTTTCATAAAATGTTTTCATAAAAAAATCTTCAAATAACGTCTTGTTCAATTTTTCGAAAACATGAGTTTTTTTTGCATAATTTTGCCTGACATGGCCAAATTTTAAATTTTACACAATTATTTTCTCAGAAATGGCTCCAAATTTTTTAAGATATGCAGCAAGGGTGCTGCTGGTCCCATTTTCGGCGCACTCTCTATTTTCGACAATTGGAAGAAATTTCGAAATGGTAAATTCGAATTTCCCACGCGTCGTTTGAGGCGCTGTCAGTCTATGACAGTAATTAGAGATGTGCTTGGAGGCAGTTGAATATTCTGAGAAACTCTTCTCACTTTTTAACTTAATATTAATTAACTTAATAAATAAACTTAATATTATATATCGTAGAAAATTAGTATTTTAACTAGTTTATTAATATTAGAGTTAGTTATTTATCAGCAGTGTTTTAAGCTAATTATTCACGCGGGGTTGCCATACAAGCTGCAACTTTGTTAGCAGTTTGAGAAGTTATTCCGAGAATTGCACTGTTGGAAAGCGGCAAGGTATAAAGAGAGGGTAAGGAGGCCTTGTTTATTAAACGGTAATGTTACAATGTCCCTATGTTCAATAAAATTGTACATTGAACCATATTAGTCGAGAAGATTCTAATTTTTTTTCTTTCTTTCTTCTTCATAAGTTGTACATGTCGTAATGACACCGTAGGTTCGTACTGTATGTGCATTGAAAAGGCGATACATTGGATGTCTTTCAGCTCTGGATGTTTAATTTATACTTGAACTTGTCCTTGCTTGTTTACATAATGTAGTGTAAATATTGTAACAATTGAGATTTATTCATGTTTGTATCTTGTAGTAATAAGAAGGGGCTAGTGTTGCTGAATAGAGAAGTAGCAGCAGACCTCCATCGAAGGCGCTTTGCTAGAATTGGTTTCACTTTTACAAATAATGGCAGGAATTGCAATATTATAATATTACGTTATCGTTCCCAATAAAGCGAAAAAGCATGTGCTATATCATCTGACCTCACCCAATGGTGTGCTTTCATAAACTTTTCTGGTGTCTACTATTTAAAAAATTGTATTATAATAGAAATATCACAAAATATATTATTCGTATTCCTGTATTGTCAGTATTATTTAGTACACAATATTTGTATAATAATAATAATAATAATAATAATAATAATAATAATAATAATAATAATAATAATAATAATAATAATAATAATAATAATGTAGTTTTTCCAAACCATTGAGAACCTCCATTTCCTAAGACCACCCCCAACACCGAACTCACAAAATACTCCTCGAATCTCGGCTGGCATTATGGTACTGCTTCGGAAGTAAGAAGCAGCCAACTCAACAGCCACGAATGTCCCTCCTTTCGTTCGTTCGTCAGTCTTTTTCCCTTCGCAAGGAAGGTCTGCAGCGACGCGGCTGCGCTGACTCAACGCGACGTCACATCCGGTGGAGAGGCCACGCGGCCGCGTTCTCGTGCGCATGACATCATACAGCGTTGCCGCGCTTTTCCCTACGGCGCTCGGCCTCTAATGGTAATATTCATACGCGGCGCGGCGCGGCCGACGCGCGCGTGCCCCTGGCCGCGGGAGCATTAACCTGCCCGAGGTGCCAGGCAGCAGCTTACAATTCACTTTTGATTGCAGTCTCATTATTGCTGCTCTTGTTGAAGATATCGTACCTCTGCATTTGCATATCTTCTGGATAAATAATGTATGCGCGACGAGAATTCTTATTTAAAAAGCAATTGGTACCTTACCACAGAAAAAGTCGTTTATGAAAGGAATCATAATTGAGAATTAACATAAAATTGAGTAACTTTGGTGTGTTACTGTGTGAAATAAGTTGGATGTTGTCACCGAAAAGCAAACAATTTTGTTTATTGTTCATGTTTTATTTTACATGTAGAATACTTGTACAAACTTTTACTCAATTTAATTCGTTAATTTTCTTTTATCATTATATTTTTCTATATTCTTTTTTTGCAAGTATCAACTCTGAAAATTATCACTATGCGTTTGAATATACTGAAGCTAATGAACAGTACGCAACAGGCTCCTTTCTTTTCAGACATCGTAGATGACCGTTGCAAATAATTCCAGCATTAAAATGTACTGTAGTATCATTATGCAAATCCATATCTTAAATTATCCATTATTATTATTATTATTATTATTATTATTATTATTATTATTATTATTATTATTATTATTATTATTATTTTACACAGTACTCGACAGGAAGGCGGTGACAATGAAGTGTATAACTCTAGTAGTAACTTCAATTGTAAGATTTCTTTGTTTTCAGAACAAAAAATATGAATTACTAGGGTATATATATATATATATATATATATATATATATATATATATATATATATATATATATCAGAAAAATAAATGTAATAAAAAACCAGAGGTGCTAAACAGCACGTACTTTCTCGCACTATTTGTTACGTAACATTATAATAACTGGAACCTGTAAAAGTATTTCCAACCTCCAATAATGTTTGCCCATGCTGGAATTCGAACTCAGGTATACAGGTTTAGTAAGCATTTAACGTAACTATTACACCAACCTCCAACATAAAACCTTCTCGTCTCTTTAAAAAGGAAGTTGAACATTAGCAGTTTTCGAAAATTTTAATGAAGTTTTAATGAAAATCGGATGATTCGAATAAAAAATAAAAGTTTGCACATGACAAAATCTTCTTTATGTAGTTTTCAAAAGTTTGTCATTATTTCAATCAACATTTAGTGAAAACTACTCGTATTTTCAAAACGTTTTACATATTATTTTTAAAAAACTACTTTTAAAAAGGGTCGTAAGTAAATTGGGAACCAAATAATCCCTTCATCTTTTCTCGTGGAACTTACTTTCGAATTCTACATGTAAATTGGGGACAGACCTTTCTCTGGGCATATGTAAATTTTAGACTAAACTTACCCAGGTAAGAAAAAATACTGAGCAATTAGATAGAATTCAGATTTCATGATCAGCGTTTTAGAATATTGGCTGAGAAACGGAAGAATATAAAAATGGCAAGATAAGCAGAATTTCCCTTGTAAAATACGCTGTACATATATGCAAGCCATAAAATCATTGTTGCATCTCCAGTGTAATTGACAAAGGCGTAATACAGCCAGCTTTGAAAAAAACAGTAACTATACGGAAATCAACAAAATGATGCAATTAATTCAACGAATGATCCAATTAAATCTGGAGAGAAAACCAACTCTAAAAGTCTACATGACCTTATTGTAAGAACTATTTATGGGCAACAAATTTCATTTGAAGAACAAATATCTCTTCAATATTATAGTTGTAGGAAGACGCCGAAAAAATTCAAACATTTGCAATTTTGGACACTTCAGAGTTTACCGTGAAAATGGGACTTATGCCACCTTTATAAGTGTATTTTAGTCTATTCTTAAAAGAAATTTAAAGAAAAAATTGGGAGCCGTTTTTGAGAAAATTTTGATAATGTCCGGGGATCTTCATGTAAAGTACCCCCAAATATAAAAGAATGTGTTTCAAAATTTCAAAGCTTCAACTAGAGCCAGATGGACAGAGGTTTCTTCAATTTAGAAAACATCGTACGTGTGGTTTAGGCGCGCTAGATTTGTTCACATCCGACAGACAGACGGACAAACGGACGACCGGCCAGACGGACGGTTTTCGGTGCAATTTATTTGCAACGCTTAACAATATTAGAATGGCTTCTCTACAATACCGGGCACATAACGTAGAGTTCATAAGATGGTCGTTCAAAGTTGACAACTGTAATGGAATTTTCAATTTTAGAACACGTCTTTACAATATGAGAAGTTTTTTCATGAGATTAGCAAGAACTTCGTATATTGTCTTACAAAAAATTGTGAGCAGATTCTGTAGGACAAAATGTAACTATATTGCATACATGAACATTCCATGAAAGCGTTAGGACAAAGAGGTAAAGATTTAAAAGAAATTTCTGACTTTCGATAACTACTCGGGAACGTTTTGTCGTTAGCCCCTAAACCCCGTTTGTTTCTCCTGAGTAATGTTTCTCGAGTCATATACTACAAAATCACTTTTTAGGTCCTTCTTTTAAATTTTGGGGGTCTGGATACTCTGACTAAACAGGATTTTCAGTTTCATCAGCTGGATAGTGCAATGCAATCTCCACCATAAGGTTTAGGAAAATATTTTGTTATAAACTAGTGGCACTACAACAACACATACTTCACTGTATTACTTATAAAGGTAATGTATTAAAATACTTATTGAAAGTGAAAAAGTGTTTTCAAGCAGCAAAAATATTTGCCGGCGCTTGAATCCGAGCGGAGAAGCTCCCCGATTAGTGAGTGCTCTCACTAATCACTACCTAATCTCACTAATCACTATCTACTACAGCAGCTGGCTGGATTGTATGCGACCCCACATCCCCTGGATCCATCAAAATGCAAGTTTGCATTTTGCTTTTTGCAAGATTGCAGAAGGTTTTTGCAAGTTTTGAAGTATCGGGTGTTTTAATGAAAATAGGACCAGTGCATATTAATAAGAGACATTCGTTCTCTTCGAGCCCAAAATTTTAAGAAACAAAATTGGAGCCGTTTTTGATAAAATCTTGTTTTGGGAAAAAAATCGCGAGGGAACATGCTACTGGGCGTGAAAGGGGAAATGCAGGGTAAAATGAAGGACAAATGTGAGGAAGGTATAGGCGAACCTGGGAAGGGAAAGGTATAGGGAGAGGGTATGTTTCCAAAGAAAATTCTTTGAAACTTTTTTAACTTTATCTAACATTTCACAGATCTTCAGGGTATCTCCATTCCATAGTACGGATGGTCAGAAAAGAGTAGAATCTCGAAATCTTCCTACAATTAAGTGACTACTTGACATCCCTATACAGTATTTGAGTAACTCCTCGAGTGTGCGTATTGGCGTGTGTGCAGCTGTGTGTATTTACGTCACTCATGGTTAGACCACTTCCCGTGCACCAATCGAGACATATGAGGTATCATTCGACGCGTCTCGGTCTCCTGATGGGGAACTGATAATTTGTTTTCGGATTCAGCCAGAACATTAAAAGAAATTTCCAAAAACTTGTTTTTGCGTGTTTTGGCGCTGCGATCTCAGCAAGTGTGCCGGGAATTAAACCAATGCAACTTAAATAGATTTATGGACGTGGTATTGATTAAACTCCAGCACCCAAAGGCATTTGTCGCTCAATTCGCCATAATTCTCTTTCAAGACGTTGGCAACAGTGTTGTTGTCGTCTTTAAGTAAACAAGTGAAGTTAATTTGAACAAGAGTGAATCACGCGGCATATTTCATTTCAAGTTATCCATAAGATCTATTACCATACTTTAAAACATAAATTTGCAAAAACCTAAGAACAGTATTGCCTTGGAAATTATTAAATTTGAAGAATTTTAAGTGAAAACGGAGAAAATAAAACTATGAATAATGTTACAGAAAGAATGAAAGTTCGACTTCTCACTTTCACGTTCTTAAATGCACCAATACCAATTTTCAAATGAATGTGACCCAGAAGTTACTTTTATTGACCTTAACTAACACATTATTCACATAAACATACAAAATAGTTGGTTTTTGATGTTTATATAGATTCGCATAAGAAAGATTAATAGAGCAATTGCAGAAGTGGAAGTAAACACAAATTATACTAAGTTTGGGGATTTTTAATCTCTTCAAAAACTCAGGGAGAAATATATGGAAGTGTTAAGCAAATCCGGGGAAGAATCAAATGTAGTTGTAGAAAATTTTGTGACAGAATTTCCGGAACTAATTGAGAATGATCTAATATTAGGATTAGAGAATAACCCAGAAGAACAGCTTACACGTGATATTTGTGCATTGTTGTGCATATTACCAAAAATCGGAAAAAATGTAGCTGTGCTAAACTCTATTTGCATCATCAATACCTTCCAAGTATTTTTTACGGCGATTATAATTTTGAAATTGCAATATTGCCAGTTCATGTCCCGAATGGAGGTGACATACAAGGTCATTAGAAGTTGGGAATTTTTGAAGGGGAGTATAACATTATCAGCTTCTACGATTCATTGTTCAGTTTAAGTCCAGATACTGTAAGAACATATTTGAACAAAGCTATGTTTGAAAGAAATTAAGAATAAAAGACATTTTCAACACATAAATATACTTTTAAAATAATTTACGCGTCGGCTTCGGCGACCACACACTCAACTAGTACTAAGTAATTTAATATCAATAATGTAATTTAACGCTTAGCAATGTAGTTTGTTTACTCATGCATCGTACAACTTCTATAATGCAGTAACGCATAGGAGTTTGCCGTTCGAAGCTGGATTAAGATGCGATTATATTTTCACTTTTAAAACAATGATTTAAAAAGTGTGGGATATTCGCACGGCTCCAATTAGTTTTTGCGTAGTAGAGTATAGTTCTGTCTTTGAATTCATATCCAAAACTACCTACAACATAAAAGAAGTTCGACAATTTCAAGTAAAATTCAAGAATTACAAAACGTTCAACCAAGTGGAGAAATGGGACGAGGTCACACAACAGTAGATTACTATTAGATACTTTCCAGTGTGTTCTTGAACGTCAAAAAATGTGGGCGTGAATGCTACAATAGTAGTATCGTTAAATTTTGGAAAACGTGGGAGATTACAAAAATATGTTTTACATTCACGTCATACTTCGATAGAAGAGAAAGAATTTTGATCGAACGCTGAAAGTCTGTTTTTTTTATAATATTATTAATATTTTATAATAATTTTATAATATTTTATAATATTATTTTATATAATAAATTATTTCCTCTATTACAATGTGTAGTCATTAATGTTTTGAGGATCAGAAATATCAAAGAAATTAATTGTCCACAAAACGTCTGTCTACCTAAACCGTTACGTTCGCCTAAACCGTATAATGCTTTCAGACGATTTTCTCCAAAGTCATATTCCCTGACTGATTTGATTTGAAGCGGATATTTTGATTTTTGGCGTCTCATTTCCGTTTATATCCCTGTTTTTCGAAAATTGCAAAAATTCAAAAACATTTTGGCGTCTTTCTACAAATAAATTTGGAAGACAATTTTGTTTTTCCTTTACGAAATATGTTGATCATATCCGATCTTAAAATAAGGTCATGGACCATTTTTCGAAAATATGTACAGTTTTTGCGTGAAATATGCGTGACAAATTTTAAATTTTTTAACAACCTTTTTCTCAAAAACGAGCCCAATTTTTACTTTCTCCCTACGGAGAAGAAAGAAAGTTATGTAATGTTGCGCAAAAAATCGGTGAATTTTCGGGAGAAAAACTCTTATAACAGGGCTCTGCTATCGAAAAAGTGAATAAATCCAGTTGATAAACTTAGAAAAAAAACTAACACGTGGTGTAGCCAGAATCGATGTTTTGTGGGTCCCTGATACCGAAAAATCGAATGACAGCACAACGACTGTCTGTTCGTCCCTCTGTGAACCACGCTAGCGCCTAAACCGTTCAGCCGATTTTCTCCAAAATTGATATTCCCTGATCGATGTGAATGAACACGAGACTTTGGGAATTTCAAACGGATATTTTGATTTTTGAGGGTACTTTGCATAAAACTTCCGCAACATTTTCAAAATTTTCTCCAAAATTGGTGTCTCAAAAATCTCCAAATTTTTTTTATTAAACTATTCCCTCGGAAAGCATAAAGGACGCTTAAGAGAATGGTGCAGGTCTCATGTTTGTTGAAATTCCAGATTTTTCAAACGCTGCAAAAGTACTTTGTTTTCGTCTTCCGACAACTACAATATTCAGGGAGGCAGATTTTTCTCTGAATGAAACCTATTCTTTAAAGACAGATCTTGAAACAAGGTCATGTACAATTTTTTGAAAATACTAGTAGTTATCGCATAATTTTGCGTGAAATAGAGGCAATTTTTACTTTTTTAAAAATATTTTTCTCAAAATCGTCTCCCATTCTTTCTTTAAATTTTCTCTCGATGCAAATGGACTCGACTTGACGCCGACTGGCGGTCTCGATACCAACTGATGAACCCGACGCACAGTTACGGAGCCGACGCACACACACGAACCCACACAAATTGACGGACCAACGCATGCTGAAAGAACCGTCTCGGACTGACGGACGAACAGGACGCCGACTGACGGACCCGACGCAGACTAACTAACCCGACGCAGACTAACTAACCCGACGCAGACTAACTAACCCGATGCAGACTAACTAACCCGATGCAGACTAACTAACCCGACGCAGACTAACTAACCCGATGCAGACTAACTAACCCGATGCAGACTAACTAACCCGACGCAGACTAACTAACCCGACGCAGACTAACTAACCCGATGCAGACTAACTAACCCGATGCAGACTAACTAACCCGACGCAGACTAACTTAACTAACCCGATGCAGACTAACTAACCCGACGCAGACTAACTAACCCGACGCAGACTAATATTTTTCTCAAAATCGTCTCCCATTCTTTCTTTAAATTTTCTCTCGATGCAAATGGACTCGACTTGACGCCGACTGGCGGTCTCGATACCAACTGATGAACCCGACGCACAGTTACGGAGCCGACGCACACACACGAACCCACACAAATTGACGGACCAACGCATGCTGAACGCAGACTAACTAACCCGATGCAGACTAACTAACCCGCAGACTAACTAACCCGACGCAGACTAACTAACCCGACGCAGACTAACTAACCCGACGCAGACTAACTAACCCGACGCAGACTAACTAACCCGATGCAGACTAACTAACCCGACGCAGACTAACTAACCCGACGCAGACTAACTAACCCGATGCAGACTAACTAACGCAGACTAACTAACCCGACGCAGACTAACTAACCCGATGCAGACTAACTAACCCCAGACTAACTAACCCGACGCAGACTAACTAACCCGACGCAGACTAACTAACCCGATGCAGACTAACTAACCCGATGCAGACTAACTAACCCGACGCAGACTAACTAACCCGACGCAGACTAACTAACCCGATGCAGACTAACTAACCCGATGCAGACTAACTAACCCGACGCAGACTAACTAACCCGATGCAGACTAACTAACCCGATGCAGACTGACGGAGTCCACGCAGACTAACGGACTCGACGCAGACTCTCGGATTCGACGCACCCTGACGGACCCAATACGGACTGGAAACCAAACGCAGACTGACGGACAGATATTTTGCGGTCATGTAGACCGCCTAACAAACTTTGTAAATTCTAGCGGGCTGCGAACAGAGGGCGGCGGTCTTTCGACACTAAGTAGAAAGCTAGGTCGATTTCTGCCACGCTTTCGGGAGAGAATTCTTGGGAGATTTCCGTCGTTACTCCTATCCGTAGCAGGTGAGTGCCAAATAGTACGATACGTCCTATTCGTACCTAACAAACGTGCCACCGACCTAGCGAAATCTTTTCTTTACGTGGTGTTTCTTCTCTCCTCTTACACACATTTTCATTTAAATACACTAAACTAATACATTCCGGGAGACGTATCGGGAATTCATAACTTGTCCCGTCTGGATCTAAGCGCTGCTGAACATGCCTGGGAGAAGCACACCCCCGCAAACCGACCTTTGGGTCGGCGCTGAATCTTGTGTGGGAGGACAGCCAACGCACGTAACATTGATGCACTATACTTACAGAACAAATTACCATACCAGTTGACGCACTTGGAAACACAAAATACTAATTACTGAATCAATCGAGATGTCCAATGACATCGTTTAAGGAAAGGTTCGTAACTATATTATGAAATTAGGTCCTATTATAAAAAATTTAAAGTAAGGTTCATATTATAAAAAGTATTATTTCAGGCACAGGAACTTTGAGATAAAGTTTCCTCAAATGTAGTGGGGTGCTCAGAGGACAATAGAGGAAATTGTATCAGGTAAACGAAAAGACATAAAAACTTGCGGTGTCAGCCACTTTAAACACTGAAGTTGCCCGCAGTGTGATTATAAAAGGTTGAAGGAATTAAACTATTTCGTCGTTACTCTACTTTAGCTAGTTTTATTTCTAATCGAAAAATGACATTCGTAATGAAGTTAGTAATCCATGAAGGTTTTGATAAGTTGTCTTTTTTATTGATAGAGATAGCAGGTATCCAATGTTTTCTCGAATCCGAGCCTAAAAGATATTCTAATCCCTTTTTTTTTTCTAATTTTTCGAATAGAATAACATTACACAATACTGTTTGAATCTTACAATTATTGACGGGATCTTCCATTTCCATTAGGATTTAAAAGTTCAATGAAATAAAGTATGGAGAAACAGAATATGAAATTCACAGTTCATTTCAATTTAGTTTGAAGCAAATGCTTAATATACTTTAAACTTTCTAAAACGTAGATTGAATATAATATCGGCATATTACCGAAACAAAGAACTTTTCCTTCATTTAAATATTCAAGAAAAATAATTATCCCATCATCAAGTGTTAACTTCTAGGACATGAACACTTCTAAACTCATTATATTTCAACTTGAAACAGTAAATTTTGACAATTACTCCTAAAAATTACATAGCAGATCTATGAACAAAAATACGGAAACCAAAGGTGCTACAAAATGACCCAGACTTTCTCATAGTAAAGTTTTCTAATTTCCATGGTGTGTGAACTGCAGCTTTACTGTCTTAGCCAATCCTCTTGCCAGCTGCCATATATCGTCACTCAAAGAATACTTTTTTGACATTTTCTCTCCTTTTCTTTTCGGTCCTAATCGTAGAAACGAATTATTACTTCAAAAATATTAAAGAAGAGTAAAATCTCGTCCTAAATAGAATTTTTCATTGAAAAATTTGAAGCCATTTTTTAAGAAAATGGGAAATGGGAAAAAATGGGAAAAATTGAGCGTCACTGTAAATGCGAAATTTTATTTATTTATTTTATTTATTTATTTATTTTACGTCAAAAAAACAGTTAAAAACTGCGTATGACGTGCTATGGGGAAAAGTGAATTGTGTGCACATTTTCAAAATTCTGTGATCCCTACACTAAGTCATATACTACTTAAATTTTGAATTTTTGAAAGGGAGAAAAAAACTCCCATGTAATAAAATCTATTTTCAAGGATAAACAAGCAATAAATTTTGAATTTTGAAAGGGAGAAAAAAAAACAAAAAAACTCCCATGTAAAAAATCTATTTTCAAGGTAAATAAGCAATAAATTTTGAATTTTGAAAGGGAGAAAAACAACAAAAAAACTCCCATGTAATAAAATCTATTTTCAAGGATAAATAAGCAATAAATTTTGGCTCTTATTACTTCCTGCCGCGACAACATGGAAACGATAATTTGAATAATTGTATTTCCCACTGAATTCTAGAAGACGTGCACAGAAAATGAAGTTACATTTATGTCCAGAAGCAAAACAAGGGGCCATCTCAGCATTTGCTCAATGGATCAGGGAAACTGGACGAAAACCTGATCGAGATGGGGGTCATTGACCCGGAAGCTGTGTTACAATAGTTGTTACAGGTTGTTTATACTCATTTATACAGTCCAAATGGTAATTAATGCATTATGTATCATTGTTAAAATTAATGTTACTTTTCTTGTGATGCTCAGTATAGTCTCTAATTGTATAGAAACAGTTATGCAGCAGAAACGATTTCACTTGGGATTTAAAATTTTCTATTGAATTTAATCGTTTAATGTCATCTGGCAAAGTGTTGTAAAATAATGTACATGTATTGTATGTGAATTTTTTGTAATGAGCTGTTGATACTGTCACCTGATGAATATGATTTCTACGTCGAGTGTTATAGTAATAGACTTCGGCATTTTCTGAAAATATATTCCCGCCCTTAAGCAAGTCATTTTTTACAAAACCACTGATTCGTAAATAAAAAGACACGGTAATGGTAGAATTCCTAGATTAATGAAGAGAGGCTTACAAGAATCACGTGGGTGGGATTTGGTTATTATTCGTACAATTCGTTTTTGTAATCTAAAAGTCTGGGAGCTATAAGATGTATTTCCCAGAATATTATGCCATATCTCAGGCGGGAATGAACATTCGCGAAGTATACACAACGAGCAGTATGAAGGCTAACTGAATTTGCAAGAATTCTGAACGCGTAGCATAATGAACTTAATTTTGTGTTCAATTCATTTAAATGGACGTTCCATTTAAGGTTTGACTGAATTGAGAGACCTAAAAATTTGAAGCTCTTTTCACAGGAATCTATTGAGTTCTCGAAAACTTTCATTGGGAGTCATTTAAAGAACTTTTACTCACAAATGTAATAATGCATAAAAAATTTGAAGATACAATTTCGAGCCATTTTTTGAGAAAATATCGTTTGAGCGCTTCTGAAAACACGGAATTTTGAGCTCATTTTCACAGAAATATATTGTGTTTTTGAGAAATTTTATTTGACATTATTTAAAGCACATGTACTCATAAATACAATAATGTGAAGAAATTGCCTCTAAAGTAAGTATTATTAACGTGGGAGACAAGTAATTTTTTTTTGTAATTTTTGAAACGAACAAAAGAATAGAGCAATATGTCGTTCATGTCATCGTATAGGCAACATTCGTTTGGCAATAAAGGTACCAAAAATTTAAAGAAAAAATTCGGAGCCGTTTTTCAAAAAAAAAAAATTTTGTAAGTTTTTATAATTGCAAAATTTGCACGCACTTCGGCACGAAAACTACTAATATTTACAAAAAATCTACATGACATTAATGAAATGGTCAACAAAAAATATTTATGGACAACAAATTTCATTTGAAGGAAAAGTCTCTATCTTCAATATTTTAGTTGTAAGAAGTTGCCGCAAAAATTCATACTTTTACAATTTCGGAAAATTCAGAGTTGATCCTGAAAATTGGACCTATATCACCTTTATAAGTGTATTTAACTCTATTCTTATAAGAAATTTAAAGAAAAAATTTGGGGCCATTTTTGGGAAAAGTTTCAAAATCGCAGAGCTTCAGCTCACGCACAAACTTCATGGGTTTCTTGAATTTGAAAAAAAAAAGGCGCTAAGTTTGTTCACATACACCAGACACACGGACGGACGGACTGACATTTTGCTTTCAATTGGTTTTTCGGCATCAAGGACCCAAAAAAAAGGGATTCTGGCTTCACCACATGTTAGAGGATTTTTTTCTTAATTTAGCAACTGGAGATATCTACTTTTTCGTTGTCAACGCCCGGCAATGAATTTTTTTCTGCCGAAAATCCGCCGTTTTTTCGTGCAGCATTACATAACTTTCTCTATAATACTCCGTATACGAGAAAGTAAAAATAACTAAAGGAAATCCGTATGATGATGTGTACTATACTTATAAGTAGGGAACGAATTTCTTTGTAAACACATATTTACTAAATAAGTTAATATCGATACTCATTTGCATTATCTTTGTTTCACAATGTGTAGAGTTGAAAAATGTGGGTTTTGGTATATATGTGAATAAAAGTCCATATATTTTCCATATTTCTTATAAAATCAGTCCATGTAAAATTAAGCTTAATAGTGAAATTTCAATAAATATTGAAAATGCATCTCAATAAAAAGAGCTTAAAAAATTTCAGTAATTCCTTAAACATTAGAGTTTTTTTGAAAATTAGGGACAATTGTCAATGGATAAGCAAGTTAAGAAACTGTGATGGAATTCTTCCCATCGACATAGTGAACAATTTTCTCAATGAAAAGGTAGTACATTTTATGAATGTATTATTGAAATGAGAACGCTTCGATTTTAGCCCACAGTAAGCTGAATACAGAGCCATATGGTAAGAAAAATATATTGTACATCACGAAACTAATTTCAAAAATGAGAGATTCCTTAAGATCAATGTCTTCACTCTGACATTATGAAATGAACAGGAAGATATTGACGTTAAAAGAATTCGTCTACGTAGTGCACAACTAGACCAATATTTATATTTTTATATCTCAGGCAGTCATAAGAAATGAAAGAATCTGTTTACTTTAATCCAAGGAACGATCCTCAGAATATCAGTGAGGTGAAGGCGGAAATCCCCTCTTCTTCTCTACCCTACAAGATAAGTTTCAATATAACTTTGTATAATGCGTTTTAATCGCTATGGACGACTCGCAGCGAAAGTTTAAAGCACGTACCGCTCCGTTTCTAAGGCGAAGTTGCAGAACCTCGGGCAGCCCGAGCATCGACACCACCTAATTGAAAGTTGTGTTTGTAAACAGCGGCTCCCCCCCCCTGCTCACCCTGCTGCCGCTCGGCGTCTCGGCAGGGGCAGACGCCGATAATGAGCGGTGGCTTTTGGGGATGGGGCGGGCAGGGTGCGGAGGGGGCGGGAGGGGGGCATGCTGCGGTGGCCCGGCGGCTGCAGCGACGAAGCGGTAAAGGGGGCGGCGGCGCGCAGAGAGAGACGAAGTGGGAGGAGGCGGCGGCGACAGGAAGACGGCGCAGCTGACCGGAGGCGGTCGTGGCGGCGGCGCGGACGGAGGCCCCCGGGACGGCCGCGACCTATCCCGCTCCACCGCCGCCGCCGTGAGTACGTCCGGTGGGTTGGGTGGGCGCCCAGCGGCGTGGCGGCGGCGGCGGCGGCGACGCCCGAAGCTCATTGAGGCGAGCGGTGACATCACGACGGCCGCCGCGACGCCGTTTCCAGGGGTGGCCACCCGCCCGGGTCGTTCGCCTTCCGCGTGAAATTTCTAAACCGATGTCTTACTCGGCGCTCGGAAGGGAGCGGCCAGACCTCCCGAGGTCAAGGAGCGTCGCGTGCCTCTTTTACAGGAGTTAATGGGGGTGTGGAGCTCAAACGGGCAGAGAGTATCGACGTTGGGGTGGAAATCGGGCGTATTGTTAAAATCCTGCAGATTATGGATTCTTTTTACTACGTGAACGAAGAACCAATTCAGTAGTATAGTTAAAGTGACTTTCTACTCTTTATTTGAACCAACTGATGTTTTTTAGAAGCATTATCACCTGATAATAACATGCGATCGTTAACATCTGCAGACATCTTTAAAGCATGCACACTTTTCTACAAGGTCAATTTTGCAAATACCGTTTTATGCAAGGACAACATAAAGAGATATTACTTTTCAATCACTGATGTCCATATTTTTTATTTCAATCTTTTCTACTTTTTTAGTTTTCCACAATGAAGCATCTGTCATTACAACTTATAAATCAAACATCTCATTCGGGTCATTTAGCTTTTCAAACCGTATTATTCGATATATTATGTAGCCTACGCAGTATTTCATGAGAAACTAAAATAAAATGATAGCTCATCAGACAGTCTTCATAGTCGGACTTTTAATTATACAACCCAAAAATGAACTCGAATTCAGCGATTTGTAAAGCTGATAAAAAGCAGCAATTCGTCCAAGATTTATAGATGCACAGTAAAATTCAAGTGTATTATAGGAGCGCCGAGGGACTCCTCGTAATGACTGAATGATGAGCGAAGATTAGTCCACGACTACCTGCGAGAAAAGGTCCTCTTAACATCTGCGAGAGGGTTCCCGTGATGCCTGTCCATTCACTCCACCTGGAGAACGCGGGAGTAAACGACAGCCGGTTGGAGGAAGCACCTTTCGCTCCACTGAATAGAATAATCTTGAGCAAGTTGTCGAGGCGTCAGAGAAGATACTACGAAGATAGTATATGTTTATTGACTTTTCAACAACCGGAAAACAAGGTCATTAGAACTGATACTATAGCGCCTTCACCATCATAATGATTGGTGCTTTCATTTAGGTCAAATTGTATTTTGGGAAGAGGGCATTGCCCCCATATTGTCATATTCTGAAACAAGCAAACCCAGAAGTTCAACTAAACATTATGTATACTACCTATGCGCATCAAAATGCAAGAACGTAATGCAAATACTTAAGAAAATAGTGCTGTATTTTAGAGCTCAGTATTTCCGAAATGGAATTTAACCAAGTGTTTTATTATTTACATTTAGTATTGATAATTACCATTGGAATAATGAAATTTAAGTTACAATACACGATCTAGGTCAACGAAGTTGTGTATCATCTGTGTTTTAGCACACATTTGAGCTCTATTTGACTCGCACACAATCCTCTGTACTCAGAATTTCACATTTGATCCCGCTCTTTGCCTTTGACAAATCTGTCACCGATAAATATGTACAAACCGTTTGTTTGGTACGCCATAGTCGACAAACACAACGAATGACCTATCGCCATAATGAAGAGAAAATTAGACAGTTTTTTTGTGATCTTGAATTGTTAACACAATCAGTGTACGCACAATCATTCCAGCTCTAAATTGTTAATACAACACAATTGCTTTCATATGCAAAAGAATTGTGGCCTTTTGAAGAAATACCACACAATTTTCACAATCGTTATAAACAGGCTCAACTACGGAACTCTCAAATTTAATTCACGTGGGTAACGTAATGAAAGATGATTCACTAAATGACCATTAAAAAATAATTTGAAATTCGATTATATTAATTATTAGTGAATTGAATATTGCGTATATTTGATGGCTTATTAATATACCAAACTCCAATGCGCACTAGTGGCAGATGTTTCTTCACTTGGACACGTAAATAAAGAGTATGAACAAATGGATAAACACGCACGTTGTTTTCCATTACACGGCTAGACGACTCGCAGACAAAATATCATCCATTCATTACAAAACAAATTTACCGTTCACCCGTAGACAGTTCTAACAGATAACGCATGAGAACGCTCGTGTTTACAATCGAAGCGTGCATCTTCCACACGTGACGTTCCACCTCCGTCAGAACCTTTCAAACGATAGTCTCGTCCATTCACGGAAACAGCTGATACAACCTGCTCCGCCAGTCGAGGTACGCAACGCGACGCGACGCGCCCGTGAGTACACAAGAAGCGACGCGTGGCCTGTGCGTGGCGAGAGGATTCCGCAGGATGACAGGTAGAGTGTAAACAGAGGGGGAGGAGGGGCAGCGGATCACGCTTCCGCGTAGCGGAGCGGGGGCGTGGCGGGAGGGTGTTGGCGGAGGGGGAGCGGGGCGGGGCGGGGCCAGCGGCGCGGCGCGGCGCGGCGCGGCTGCTCTGTCACCGGGCGGCGCAGGAGTGATGTGTCCCGCGCTCTGAATGCTAAAGCGATCGAGCAGGCAGTTCCCGCCCCGCCACCGCCGCAACGGGGCGCTGACCTACCACAACAGCCCACCGCGGAGGCCGGAGGCTGTGAGCCCCGCTCAAGGCTGAATGCACGCCGCCGCCGCCGCGCCCCACTATATATAGCAAGCAAGCGCGAACCGCTTCTTCCGCTCTCGTTGTCGGGTCAAGGCCGCATCAAGTCAGCTGTCGTTGCCGCGACTCCGGGAAGGAGGGGGGCAAGGTGGGGAGCGAACACGTACGCACACATGAACGGGCCCCCTTTTCTCCGACCCGCCACGCCGGGCCGGGTACCCCTTCCCCGCCGCCCGCCCCTTCCTCCTCCTCCGGGCGCCGCTTGTTTGGGTCCGCTCCGACGTTAATGACATAACGCCTGATGAATATTCTTGTGAGGCAGACCGAATTGCGTTGCCAAGTTCCCGTCTTCGTTTTCGCTCGCCCGCGCGCGGCGCTCTCTGTCGTGACGACGGAGGCGGCGGAGGAGGCGACGCCCTTGCTCTATTCCCGCGCTATAAATACGATTCTCGTACGTAACGCCGCGGGCGGGCGCCATGCCGGTGCGCTGGCGCGGCCGCGCGCCGCAAATACACGCGGGGAGCGCCATCGCCACGCGCCCGGGCGGGTGCAGCGCCCTCGGCTCGCACCCGCGCACCTCCCAGCGGTGACGCTTGCGTTCGCTTTTACTCAACGTAAACAGAAGTTGTTGCAACTGAAGCATTGTGAGATCCGATGAGAAGACTCAGGAAGAGGGTGGTAAGTAAAGATAGCTTGCTTAAGGGCGATTGTAGCATTCCTTTTATTACGTTTACACAAAAGCCAAATGAACTCTCCTCTAAAAGATGATTTTAACAACGCTTTCCATCTCTCAGTCGACCTCCCTTTAAGATATTTTTACAAATATAAATGAAAACCTAAAATATATACAGCAATAAAATTATTGTTACTTTTAGCTGTCATTACAGAACATGTTAAGTCAGAAATCCAGACTAAAATTATTTACTTACTAGGTATAATTCGATATGCAACTAATGAATAACTGGGTATGTAATTTACCACTTTAGTAAATGTACTGTAAACATTTTTGTTTCCACTCTTCTTTTAGAACAATATCATTCAACGTATTCAGAGCTGAGTAATAGATAAATATGGAATGAGGAAGTTTGAATGCTCTTGAAGAAGGCTCTTGAAAAATGAGTTAAGTCGAGAGCACCTCAAACAGCGAATATGATGTTTGAAATGCATAAGTACCTATCGTGATGTCACATTGATATGGGATGCTTTTCAATCGGAGATCCGTTTTCTACGACATGTAAGTTTACTTTGGTTTAATCGCATTTGCATTATCAGATCTATCTAGATATAAAAAAAATATTGTCAACAACACACCAGAGGCGTAAAACCGTTCCACTAAAATGACATAATATTTTTGTTCTTTGGATAGTAATATCCTCAATTTATAATACAGAGAAAAAATAGTGGTACTTAACAGTGTATACTTTCTCGCATTATATCTAACTTTTGCAATTTTCGAAAGAGAGTTCAACTAAAATAAGAATTATGCCATTCTTGTAAGGGTCCCTTCTTCTGCCCTAACAAAAAATTGAAGAATTTTTTGTGAAAATGATTTTTTATAATTGACATTTACTCTAAGCAGACATTACGCGAACTCTATTCATTTTTTCAAAAAATTGTTTATTACATTTTTAAAGATCACGTTCTTAGAACAAATTTTCTTTAAGAGAAATATCGCTCATCAATATTGCACTTTCGCTTTCTTTACTTTCTCGTACGTACGTACATACATTCGTATATACGGGAGTATACTTTCTCGTGTACATACGTAGTATAGAAAAGGTACGTAATGCTGCGGAAAATCGATTTCGAGATTTCAACGGAAATACACGTTTTCCCTGATACCGAAAAAGTGTTGTTTTTTTTTTTTTTCATAAGTCCGTCCGTCCGTCCGTCTCTATCTGTCTGTCTGTCTATCTGTCTGTCTGTCTGTCCGTCCGTCCGTGTCCGTCGTATGTGAACAATCCAAACGCATAAACCACACGTACGATCTTTTCCAAATTGAAGAAACCCCTGTCCATCTGGCTCTAGTTGAAGCTTTGAAATTTCGAAAAACATTCTTCACAAATTGGGAGAACTTTACATGAAATCCCCCGGACATTTTCAAAATTTTCGGAAAACCGGCTGCAATTTTTTTCTTTAAATTTCTTGTAAGAACAGAGTACAATACACGTATAAAAGTGGCATCGGTCCGATTTCCACGGTTAACTCTCAATTTTTGAAAATTGCAGAAGTTTGGATTTTTTTCGGCGTCTTCCTACAACTATAAAATTGAAAATAGAGATTTTTCCTACAAATGAACTTTGTTGTCTAAAAATATCTCTTTCATTAAGGTCATGTAGAGTTTTTTAAAAAAATTAGTAGTGTTCGTCCAATAGTGCATGCAATATCTGCAATCTTAAAAATAAGAAAAGCCAGATTTTCTCACAAACGGCTCCAAATTTTTTCTTTAAATTTTTGTTAGAGATAGTACCAAATGCACCCTATCTAATGACATAAACACCATATTGCTCTATTCTTTTGTTTTTAAAAAAAAATTACTATCGAATATAAAGAATAAAATTAACATTAAAGAACATCGTGTTTTGCAATCGATTTCGTGTTTTACTGTCGATTCAGGCAACGACAGCCTGGCGATAACATACATTCATAACTAGAGCAGCTCCCTAACTTCTTCGGCTTGCACAGACGAAATGTGCAACGTGATAAAGAGGATGACTCAAAACAACGATATTGCTGTGGATTACTGCTACTATACAACGTGCTTAAAGCCCTTTATTTTAAAATAAATTTTAAAAAGATATCGATGTTTTTTAAACAAAATATCGATGTTTTTGGTGGCAATTTCTAGCCTCAGTATAATTTTTATCACGTGGTAAGTGCATGTGATTCAACAGGGGAGCAGCATTAGGCTCAATCCAATTTTTACCCCCAGGATTGTTAGTCCTTGGGGGATGGAGCATGGAATGATGATGATGTTGATGATGAATGATGAATGGGCGGCACTCACAAGCACTCCCAAATCCGAGGCGGGACTGGAACCCACGATCCTTCCGTTCAAGATCGCCACGGCACTACTGCCTTACCAATTTCGGCTATCCGGGTCGGCTATTGTTGTTGTTATTATTATTATTATTATTATTATTTAATTTTCGAGAATGCAGAGTTCGCCGAAAATAGCACCAGCAGCATTTTTATCGTCCATTGTTACATACAAAGAAGAAATTTGTGTGTTAAAAAATTGCCTACATTTCACGCAAAATTACACAAAAACTACTCATATTTTCAGAAAATGGTACGTGACCTTGTTTTATGATTAGTCTTTGAACGAGGAAAATAATTTGTTTTCGATATTTTAGTGGTAGAAAAACGCAGAAAAAACTGAACTTTTGCAATTTTCGAAAAATCAGGGATTTCAAAGAAAATAAGACCTCCGCCATTCTTTTAAACATGCTATCCAAGGGCAAATTTTAATAGAAAATTGTGAACCATTTTTGAAGAAAAATTGTGTTATTGTGGTTTCATGTAAAGTACCACCCAAAAATATAAATATCCAATTCAAACTCCAGGACCTTTAGTTCAGTGCCGGCTTGTGCTTTGGATGCACGGTTACACAACCCCCACAGAATGAAAAAGATCTCTTCCTTTTCAATTTTCAAGATATTGCAGCAGTATCGATGAAGATGAAATCATTCTCAAACTAAAGGGCTTGCAACTGGCGCTCTCTCCGGTGCCTGGAGCCTTCCCAGGAATTACACCACGCTCTTGGTTGTATTACTGGATATACTCATTTACTCTTTGGCACTTCCATTTATCACGGGGAACATACTGACTTTTGGTGGCGCAAGCAGCAAGTGGCGCTGTCGCGCTGCGCGGCGACGGAGTGAGTCTCAGGGGAATACCCATATACTGTCTTCGTATGACTCGCTGCAACGTAGTTTTATGAATTTCGCTTGTTATTGAAAGTACACTAGTTCGGGCAATTATTGACGATATTCAATGTATTTTTTATGATATTTGGAAACTTTTTTTTCATTTGATATTAGGTTTGTTGATTCAAAACGTACATTTGATGAGTTCTTTGCGTAAAGGTGGCCGTTCTGGATGGAAGTCCCTTATAGTGCCTTGCAGAAGCCAGTGTGGCTGCAGCTGGACAGCGGTTTGCGAACGTTCTTGTGAATACGAATGTGCGTCGAAGATCTCTCATTATTGCCAAATATAGCAGTATAGTAAAGTTTTCGAAATAAAATAAGTTTATTTGTGTGAAACGTGTCGAAGAAATAGTGCTTGTTGCAATGCTCTGGAATCGAACATAAGTGCCTAATGGAAATCAAATGCAGAACCACGTGCGCCAGAGGTGTATATGTCTCACGAGGACGAATAAAATTATTTAAGTAGTATTTCAATATAGACTTTTATTTAGTTTTAATTATTCTGATTTGCGTACATTTTTATTATGTATTCGTATTTTGAATTTTGGAAATTACATTTCCGTCATTCGATGGTGGTGCAACCTTCAGTCTCTTGGGATACCAGCCGCGACTGCTTTTGTCCATTCAGATGGCTCAGAGAAGACCAATTTTGGAGAAAATCCTCTGAACGGGTTAAGCGCTAGCGTTGACCACAGGCAGATACAAAAGTTTTGCCTACTATCGGTTTTTGTGTTTTTTTTTTTTTTTTGTTTGTTGTTGTTGTTTTTTTTTTTGTATAAAAGGATCTTTGGGTTCTAACAATACAACATGTAAGAGGAAGTAATTTACTACACATAGGAACAATATTTATCCACTTTTTCGTTACCAGGTCCTGGCAATAAGAGTTTTTCTTCCAAAAAATCGCAGATTTCCGGTTCACGATTACAATTATTCTAGATTCCTGCCACATGACAGATCAATTCTTTGGATTTTACATAGCATGCTCAAATACTGACAAGATTATATCTGACATTTTTGGTAAAAATTATGTTGAAATTGTGCTCTAAATCAGATGAATAATGTTTAAACAAGTGCAGGAATCTTAGCTCAGAAGGGATCTTCATCGCCTCTTATTATTTGTAGATAGTAGTAAAAAAAAATCTTATGAGAAAGTACTTGGAAAAGTAAGAGACGATCAGTTGTTAAGATGCAGTTAGAGTGACAATGAAATTATTTTTACGGAAATAAACTCTTAACCCTTCCTCCCTTTACCTAAAAACCTTGTTTGTTCGGGTATCTTTGTATCATGCAAGCTCCAACGAAGTTGAGAGACAGTAATCGAAAAATAACTTTATGTAATAATTTATACGGATAAAGGAATATCCTCAAAATTGATAAACGCATGCTTATCAAATCTTCAGATGCTCAGAGTCAACTAATATCGACAGCTTTTGTTCCACCAGTCTTTCAATTGGTATGTCAATCGTGAGAGAAAAAACAACATAACATACGGGTGTGCAAAAACACAAGAAGTGAATATCCACGAAATGCACTGTAATTTGTCTTCACATCCAGACCGTGTCTGAAAATGTGAAAAGGGAAAGGAATCGAAATTAGTTTAAGAATTATACTAAACATCATATTTAAAAATACTATTCAAAATAACGGGTAACCTAATGGCAATGAAAGTATTATAACAATGTAATTTTAATTTACTGTTAATCTTTTCATTTCGTCAACCGAACTACTTAAGTCAACCTACTACGCCATCCAAACTACTTACGTCCATGATATACCTACGAGCATTGCATAATATTCGCATACGATCTTTACTGGCTTTATATATTTGTCGTTAAAAACATTATTACTTATTGTTAAATTTCAAGGATAATCTGTAATAATAAAAAAACAATACATAATAAATAATAAATAATAAATAATAAATAATAAATAATAAATAATAAATAATAAATAATAAATAATAAATAATAAATAATAAATAATAAATAGTAAATAATAAATAATAAATAATAAATAATAAATAATAAATAATAAATAATAAATAATAAATAATAAATAATAAATAATAAATAATAAATAATAAATAATAAATAATAATAAATATTAATAGTAGTAATAATAAATACTCAGTAAAAATGTAATTTAACAAAGGTTTGGAAACAAGGAGAGGTCTCTTCAACAGCTTCTTCCAGCATCACATTTGAACCTGAAATACGCTATTCTGATATTTATCGTTGTAGCCATAAGCTTGCGTAGCCTAAAACAAGAGGGGTCAACCACATTTCTGGACCTCCTTTCCATTTAACTTTCTTATTTACATGTAACATATTTTACTTGTGAATGAAACGTACAACAACGAGAAAGGAGTTATATCTTTAACGTAGCAATTAATAAACACAATTAACTTTATTTTCAACAATTTACACGGCTGCTAGTTGGCTTGGAAAAATTATTCCTTTAATATATAGCAATTTCTTAAATTGCTAGGTCAAAAAAGGGGAATCAGATTTTGAACTATTTTAGGTTTTTTTATTATTTTTATTATTTTTTAATTTTTTTATTATTATTTTTTTTACCTTAAGGCAACAGGACTTCTTTCAAAACGTTTAGGGAAGCGGGCACGACCCCTCTTTGCGCACGCGAATGGCTGATTTTTCGGTTTGAGTCCATTCATGGAGTGGTATTCTATAGAAATTACTCACATATTCGCAATGTAGTGTGTATTGTGGAGGACGTTTACCGCGATAGTAAAATAGATACAGAAACAGGAACTAATCTGTGACGTTGAACTTTCCCACCAGAAAGAAAGAAAGAAGGGGACTCACAGAAGTGCACAAACCATGGCCGCAGTGTAAATGAGTTGTGATGACCAGCTTCTGTATTCAAATGCTCTCAGGTCAGAATACCTGAATACAAATAATTCTAAAATAGAAAGTTACCTACTCTTTGCATTCCTATAAATTAAAGTCAGTATAACAACAAATTCCGATTACGTTCTTTATCACAATTGTTCCTAGCGCTATTACGTAATATTATTCGTTATATACTCTAATTCTTGATGCCGATTTAATACAAAATTTCGTAAGAAAATTACTCTATGAGAAAATAAAATTATACAGATATCGAATCTTGGCAAACATTCAAAACCAAAAGCAAAATTGTATAAAGTAATCTTTTAAATATAAAAAGTATGTATCGAAAAGATGCACAGACTTCGATTTGCATGACTAAGAGCAACATTTTCTTGTATTAGTCCAGATCTAATTAATTTCACGAAAATGCCGTCAATATTACACGAACGAATAACAAAATTGATCATTACATTTTAGATGATTTACCTTACTTCCCAGAAATCATAGAATACAATAATGATATAAAAATATTCTTTACACAGACTCTCCAGATGTTGCCCTCTGAGCAAACAGAAACGAAGAATAAATAATCACATGTTCAAGAGATTCACTGTCTTACAGATCCTCCAACTTGCAACCTCAGTCCGTTCAGTATAAGGTAATTTAAATTGTGTTAGTGGACGTGTTTTAATACACATTCAGATTTATTCGTTTAATTTACACTACGACGCCTGTCAACGCTATTAATTTAATTACTGTATTTCTCTTCTAAAATGGGTCAAAATTCACCGCTATCTGCGGTTACCGTCGAATGTAAGAGAACACTCAACGACTATCACATACAATCATATGGGCTCACAGCACTACCCTTAACGCGGAACCTCGACTCGGAAAGAGTCAGTCTAACCGTACCACAATCTCATTCGTTCATTCTCCCATCCCTCGAAAAAAAATGAATCCTGAGCGGCAAAGGCTTCTCTTCAAATCCAGCGAGCCTTTATTGCAAATGGAAGCCGTTTAATTAGGGCAGGCGAGCAGCCGGCACGCGGCCGCGGTCGCGCCGGTGCAACGCGCGGGACCTTGTGCCCACTCGACCGCAGCCAGGCACCGATAGCGCCACAATTCGGTCGCCATCCTAACGATGGCAATCGCCGGGGACGACGTAAACACAGCCCGCCGTGACTCATCAATTTCGCTGTTTGTACTCTTCGAAGTGAGCCGATATCACAACGACCCTCGTGAGTAATGGGCTTCGTAAATGAAGTGCTCGCTCGCGGTGCATTGACCGCAAGCCTCTGCCTTGGGGGCCAAGCGACTTGATTTCTGTTTTCTTCAACCGACTGATCGTCGTTCACATTGTTTTATGGAGACACCTAACTTATGTAACAGTCTGCGTGAAGTTCGCGTTCCCCCCTCGACCGGCCGGCCTCCCGCTCGACTGTGTTGCAGACGCGGGTCAAACTTTCGTGAATTGTTGCGTCCCCTCCGATAGCAGTGCAAAATATTTTCTTTCCCTCTCTGTCTCTCTCCCTTGGCATCTCTTCCCTTTATCGTCATTCGTTCCGCTTCCCCCTGGCCCCATCGACCTCAACTCCACGAAACGCTGCAGATCTTTCGGCAAAGCGGAATTCGTTTTCAGCAGTGCCAGACAGACGTCAAGGTCATACGTGGTGTCTCAAAAGTTACACATTCTTTTATTTTAAACCAGAAACTGTAATTCAGACTTCTATCCTTAAGTGCTTGGGAATAAAATGAGTTTTTTTTAAAATATCTTACAATGTTTTCAAACAAAATTACACGCTTTTATCTGTTGATTCGTTTAGTAATATACAAAGAAATTTATTGACTAATATTATTATCTTAAAAGTAACACAAAAGAAAAATATAATATAGATGGACATTAAGGAAGAATATGTATTGAAATATATTTATGAGTAGTTCATCTGGAAATCTGATGTGCATTTGCTTCCTAAATGATTTGAAAAATCGGTGTAAACACTTCAGAAACACAAATCCCCACAAGGAAATATTCTGTGAATCGTTTTAAACAAGGATAATAATTTGACTCAAGTTTCAAAAATGGCAGTTGCCTATTTTGCTAGTCGTCTATTCCAGGGAATAACCGACAACTACTTCGAACTAACTATATGTGGACCGTCCTCCTTTTGATAATAAAGTAGGGAAGGTTGCATATGAACAAAATAGTACCTACTATTGAAAGTCAATGAAATGTGATTCCTCAAAGTCGATGAGTGCATATACAAGAGAGATGCAATTGACATCCTGATTTCAACTCCCAACTCAGAACGCTTGGAAACGAACACTTGCTTGCAGGCAAGCAAACAAACGCCTCATGAGGCGCAAAAGAGCACTCGTCGATAGAGTGGCCTCGAGGAAAAGAACAGCTTTGCGCCAACAGCCAGAGACAGTTATCGCAAGACGTAAGCAAGCCAAGCAAAAGTACGGTGGTCTTCGCCCTTTCCAAGCGATAAGATTAGACGGCGCTGTTGCCAACTTGAGCGTTCGAGGCGACCTGCATCTCGGCTGGCCGGAGGTTTCTTTTCAATCGCGAGCAGTTCGGCATCTTTTTATTGGAGATTTCCGAGTGAGACGCAGAGGGAGAGGGAAAGAACAATCGCCACAAACAAGCCGCTCGCACCCGTCGTGTTTCCGAACAGAGACGGAAAGGGAGGGGGGTGAAAAGAGGGGAGAGGCCGGTTGGCGGTGAAGCGCTCACATAAATCTGCGCACTAAGCTGGCTGCGCTCTCCGGTTGCAGGGTCGCTCGCCATCGAGCTTGGCTACGCACGAGGCTGCATTTTAAGAGCGGATGTGGGTCTGGGCCGAGCCTTGACCTACATCGCTCCCCGCGCATCCATCCTTGTCTGCGGGAGAACAATGACCGCATAAATTATTCCCTCCTCTGTGTTTATACGTTTCAACGCGTCTTAAAACCGCGATGTTGACTTTCACATAACCCCAGCTATTGACTATGGATAACAAACAACGACTGATGACGAAATCGTCTTGTAAACAGTGGAAAGGGAAAAATTTACGTGACAGACCGTTGCTCACGGAAGTTAATTTTGAACTAGTTGTACGTAAATGAAAATTTAGCGTTTCGTTTAGTGAATGGAAATGGAAATGTTACAGGAGAACGAAAATGAGAACATTTTAAAGTACGAGGAGTTGCGTGTTAACGTAAAACAAACAAATTCCGTTTAATATATGCAGATGCATAATGAATTGGGTAATATTCATCCGCAGAGATGAAACGTGCGAGCTGTCATTTCCCTCTCACCTTTAGGGGTTTTTCACGTATATCATCCAGTTTTCTATGAAAGCGTGCAACGTACTAAGTCGGTCGGTGTCGCTGGATATCCTAACTTCTGATTAACTTTCGAGCTACTGTGTACGAAAGCAATTTTCCGGCTGTATTGGCTATGAATTGTGTCGGCAGAGCTGCTGATTGCACGTTACCGGGTTAGCTCATACAAAAGCGCCCATTCGAACCAGCAAAATTTTCGTACTCATTGCGATGCGATCAGCGATTCCGATACCGTCCTCGCTGCAGCGTGGAGCGGCGCGCGGCGCGTCAAAAAATTTAACACTCCATCGCGTGCCGAACTTCCCCCGACCGTTGACTACAGCAGTCACGTTTAATTAAATACTTCGAAGCCAACCTGCGTCAGGTCGCACAGACCTGTCCATTCTTCCGTAAATGGTTGTGTATTTTCGCAACTCCATTGCCTGGACACAAAATAACGCGATTGGCTCGCAACATCTCCCTTTTGGCATGCGCGATGTACTCCTAAAAATAGATGCATGTATGCATTGACTCCACAGTGACATGGCTAGTACGGCTGGGTTGGTCTTTTAAACCGTATTCAAATATATCTGCATGACTTTATTGTGATTCTATCTTTTTTAAAGAAAAATAGTTTTTAAGATTGTAATAGCGATTCTCAGACACGAAGAAATTGCGGTAAACACCTGATCATGTTGCAGGATCATGTTGATTTTCCGATGTTGTATTCCCAAATATTAGTGTAAATTCATATTTTCGGCAGCCAGTTGTTTGTATTAGTAATAGTTGTAATAATAATAATAATAATAATAATAATAATAATAATAATAATAATAATAATAATAATAATAATACGAAGAAAGTTCGCAAATACTCAGCTTCAATATTTCGAAATCTCAAAACCGGGAGCGGTAGCTCAGTGCATCAACTGATGCCACTGCAGCGCCTCTGACCGGGAGGTCCTAGGCTCGAGTCCTGACGGCGCGCGCGGCAGGATTTTCGACACTAGCTTTTCAGCTAGGTCGAATTCAGTCGCTGTCTGGAGGAGAATTCTAGCGGTCGGCTGCACTGATCGGTGGTTTTCCGTGGTATCTCCGATCAACAGCTCAGACGAATGCCGGAGCAGTACCCTACCAAACGGGCCACGGACCGCGCGCGATCTGTCCTTCCCCTTCCTTGCTCTATCCTCACCCCTTACACACTCACACTATCATGCACTACACTACCACATATTCCGGGAGACCGGTCGGGAGTTTAGAGCTTGTCCCGGCTGGAGCGGTGCCCCGCTGGTGGGAGAGTCTGGTTAGGGGGAAACCCCACTAGCCGACGGTAGGTCGGTGCCGGATCTCGCCATCCAGCGAGGGAAAATCACCGCCATCTCCCGAGAAAAAACATACACTACACTAACGGGACTAATGACCGAAGCAGTTGACGCGCCCGGAAACACGAAAAAATCAATCAATCGAAATCTCAAACATTTTATCGTGAAATACGAAACTATGAACGACTATTTACGTAATGAATTATTACTTTTCATACGATAATTCTCAGTCCAATTGTACATTTTGTATTATTATATTGAATGGTGATAAAGATGAAGAAGGAGAAGAAGAAGAAGAAGAAGAAGAAGAAGAAGGAGGAGGAGGAGAAGAAGAAGAAGAAGATGATGATGATGATGATGATGATGATGAAGAAGAGCAGGGGAGTAACTTCCATGAATGTTATTGTATTCGATTCATGAATGTTTGCACAAGAATATGTAGATACAAACTAGAGTCTTTTAATATTTTAAAGTAATTATGTGCCATTGATAAAACGTACTTCAGCTTTCAAGGGACTTTTCGATAATTTTCTATAGCAATTATTTATTAATGGATGACATCACTAAAAGAATATATTTTTATTTTTCCCAAAAATTAATATTAACTATGATGTTTAAGTATAAAATACTAATATCATAAGTATATATTATGTTACACATAGACCTATTCTTACTACATTTAAGATAATTGTAAAACAAGGAAAGTTCTTTTTCGGCAACAAAAAGCTTTCTATAAATTAATTAAATAAGTTTACTAGTTGTCTAAGAGTGCTTATGTACGTGTTAAAAGGACATTAAAGCCAGTTTTTCCTGTAGACAGCCTGTCTGCAAAGTTATTTGACGTAACTCAAATAAATCATCCAATCCATTCTTCTTCCACGATAACAGTTTCAATCGTATCGAACTCGTTGTGACTCTTTAAACACGGCCATGTGAAATCGTCATATATCACGGACCGAAACCGAGAGCATCATAAAGGTGCTATCTTTTTCAAGCGAAACTGAGCAGTAAGCCAGCGTGACGTCATTACCTGTTGGGGATGTTCCACGAGAGCAAAAACGCGAAGCCACCATCTGCTGGTCGTAATCTGTACTATTTATAGGGTCAACACGGAAAACAGCAAAACAAACAATGCAACCACACAAACTGAATGAATACCAGAAATACTAATTAAGCATCATGCGACACAGCCCGAAGCGAATGGAATGTTCCACAAACCTACACATCGGGTCGGGTCACTATTTAAATATCGGCTGGTAAATTTCTTGAATTTGGTGTTGATTCAAAATAGTTACTTGCAATCTGCATACAACCAATTTACCTCATAATAAGACATAATTATCACTATTACACCAAAAGTAGATTTGATATCTTCATTGAGTTTCCTAACCATTACCATCAAGCAAAGTTCACATGGATTTGAAAGAATATCTCCAACCAACGTTGAACAGTTTGTGGTGTAACATTCGTCAACACTAGCTGCATAATGCGTTGTGGTATCTTATACTCGTACTCTACGTTATCAGAGGGGTTCATTATAAATTTGTTGCCGTTGCATAAGAATTTGTTTACATGGTTCTCGATCGAGCTCGATGAAGCTGATGAATAGTTGGAAGCAATACAGACTTCTAGATACCCTTACGTGAACCCTACCACTAGTTTCTTCTAGGAGAGTTTCCTGTCATCTGTTTGGATGAGAGGGATATAAAAGAACTTGATCAATCTTTTAAGAGATTCAATAATGACAAAGCGTTTTCGCAAAATGTTGCATCTGCTTATTGGTTACTTTCAATACGTAGCACCACTCACAAAGTACAGTAAGTAAGATAGACTCTTACGCCTGACAACTCCGTCAGAACAAATTGTATGTATTTATTATTCTGTTATTTCCGCAAGAACTCAGTTGTACTTTTATAAGGAAGAAGAGGCTTCAAATACTTAGATGATCAAAATGAAAAATGACCAGAAGACAACTAGTTTTGACCTTTTGTCATTTTTGTGTCTTTTGCTTATCTCGTATGTTGCAGCTGCTCGCTAGCATAGACAGTACATTAAACACGTACCTCCGTAAATAAGATGGAGGCTTATGATTTAGGCTTCTGATAGTAATTTCAAGAAAATATATCTTATAATACATTACTGCACTTGCAGGTCGAAGAAAACTGAAAAAATGGATCGAAGGGTAGAAGAAAAATGAAAGACTTTTTTTGTTGCCTCCAATCATATGTACCACTTAACATTTCGAAAAATGCTTGAAAGCTTCAGGTAATCCGTGCATCAAAAGGCACTCAATAGCAAGCGAGTCTCGCTTCAACATCCGCGAGTATCCGACATCTCCACGAGGTTCCTTCGAACGCAAACAACGCAAACAGTGACACGTGATGCAGCCGAGGAAGAAGGCGGCTCAGGCAGTGTCAGGGGAACAGGTGATTACGCATTGTTTACGTTCTCGGCAAGGTCGTCGCACTCTCCGCGGCGGCAGCGGCGCCGGTCGACGGAACTGGCTCGTGCCTGGTTCGAGGCATGTCGTGCATAGAGCTCCGCGCATTACCCCCGTCGCTCCCCTTCGTGATGCTGCATAAACAGAGATGAAGCGCACGGCTCCCGGGAGGCGAGAGGTGCCGGCGACGAGAGGAGGGGCGGGCGGGCGCAGCGAAGCGAGCGAGCGGTCTGCATTGCTAAGCTCAGCAGCACCTGCGGGCTTCGCAAGGTCAAGGTTGCGGCGACGTAAACACGCGCGAGCTGAGGCCACAGCCACCGATATCGCTCCCTCTCTCGGCGGCGGCTCGTTTTAGTGCCACGGCGGGCAGAGGCGGTGGCGGTGGCGGCTGCGGCGGCTGTGACGTCAGCAGCCATTCATCAGCTGGCCCGGCAGTGCCGGCACGTGCTTGCGCGCTCTCTCGGTACTCGACATCCACACTCACACACCCGCGCGCGCGCACGCACACACACAAGCACTCACACAGAGGCGCTGTGGCGTGCTCCGGCGCCGCCGTGGGGCGGACCGGCCGGCGCGGAGCGGAGCGGCGCCGCGCGGCCTCCAGAGACGAGCGCCGCGCCCAGGGGTCGACAAGACGGAAGGCCACTTCAGTTCTAATGGAATTGTCTTCTATTATATCGTGAGATTATTTATAGGAGAAAAAACAGTTTGTGCGAGATACAGAAATTACTTTTGTAATATGTTCTCACAAAACAATGCATTTTAAACTGGTGTGCCAGTATTATATCAAAATAGTGATCCTTCCTAAACATTACGTCCTCCCCACACCAAATAGGCGCTTCTTATGAGAGTTCGCAATTTCAGAACAACGTGGTTTCAGGGTAAACGAATGTTATTTTTTGTTACTTACATCAATTTGTCAGAACATTTTAAATCAAGTAGTAGATTTTGATGTTAGACACTCTTGCTAACGATTTTTGGAAATTTGCGGGGACCCGCGAACAAATCCTCTTCATTTTTTTATTTGGTACAAAAAGTATGGGTCAGATTGAGACGGTACCTCTTTTCCTATCCATCTCCCATCAGGGAGTGGGTTGTATGTGTTTCTGCAGGTTCCCCTTAGGCCCGTTGTTTCGCGCACCTCCAGCAGTGCCGGAAGAGCGCACCTCCCCCACTCATGCGGTGGCACTTGAATTTAAAGGGGAAGGTAAAGAACAATGTAATAAGCGTAATGTAAGCAGACGTCGCGTTCATTTTACGTACGTATAAAAAATTGAAGTTGCTGAACGTGTTATAAAATATTGTAATTTCATTCTACTAGAGTAATGCAATATTTATCATTTCTCGCAAAATATTTTCCAAATCAAGTCATTGTATTCATATCCTAACTATCTCTCACAAAATATCCATTTACAACCCAAAGACGTGGAACTTTCGAGTGCTAGAATTCTGCGAAGTAACAACACTATCTCACCTTGACAGAAGGCGACTTCTTTTTTATCCACAAATGAGTTCTAATGGAATTTAGTTCTATTATACCGTGAGATTATTTACAGGATGAAAAACAGTTTGTGCGAGAAGCAGAAATTACTTTCGTAATATATTCTTACAAAAGAATTCATTTTTAACTGGTGTGTCAGTGTTATATCAAAATGTATCTATTGCTACATAAACAACATTCATTTCGCTCAACTTGACAGGCATCATCTCATAAAGCATTTATTTCAAAGCACATTTGATTGTTAAAAACGTGATAATACCTCCTCATTCTTAAAAAATCGCAGCTGCCAAGAATGGAGTGCCTCTTTCAATCGCACTTTCTGCTATTGAGGAAAAACTTGCACAGCAGCGTGTAGTAGCATCGGGGATATGGGTTGAGGAGGGCGGGGGGGGGGAGCCAGTTCTGACCGGATTTCCCCCAGTCAGTCCCCCCAATAAAGGGAAAAGGGCCCCGAGCGGCGCGCGCCGAGACGGAAGGGATCGCGAAGGAGATCGAAGTGGCCACCGAGCGGAGGGGCACCCTGTGTTAAATTCCGTGTGTTGGTATTCCCCGAACGCAGATTATCCCCCTGACCCTTCTCCGAAATAGGGCGCGGGGCGAGGTGGTGCTCGAGAACCTCAACCCGCGCCTGAATGCGGAAGCGCGGTTGGGGGCGGCGCCCGCCCGCTGCTCTCACTTCCTTTAACGCAACCTCTTATCTCTCCAGAAATCTACACAGCGTGTTAGTAGAACCATTTCACATGATTCGGTTCCTATTTTCGCATTATTTTCCTTTTGTCACTTACACAGGTATCCCTTTGAAAATATATTTTCATATTGCAACTTTTGGCCTTTTCATTCTCGTGAAATGATGAATGAGAGACACTTTTTACAACTTTGACGTAATCAAAATGTACAATTCAAACATTGTGTAGATTTGAAAGAAAAAAAATGTTTGACAGTAATTACATATAATAGGAAAAAGTTTACCAATCATTAATGCGCAATTCAAATGATTGGGGTAATGATTTCCTCAAAACAATGTTCGTGTGTTGCTATTACATACTACTCACTGAACAAACAAAATTTCAAGAATTAATAATAATCCAAATTCAATTTCAATATTTCATCGTCTAATAAATACGTCTCTGCAATTAAATAATATATTGCAATATAATGTTTTATTAGTTTCATGTTACTATTCGAACACGTGTGCACAATTCCTTTTGAGTTATTGTTTACTGTTGCAAAAAGGAAATCGGAAATACAGTGTTATAAATTAGCAATTTCATTATTTCAGACACTTGACTAGTATGAGCTACATCAGATTTACTCGGAACACATCGTCAAATAACTAGTAATGTGCGCTTATTATTCACAAAGCATACCAGCGATAGATTTTAAAGACTTTTCCGAAACGCACGTGTTCTTTTATCCTGGAAACGTATACGATGAAACCTAAACAGTTACCAGAAACCTAAAGAGGAGTTGAGCGGTGTATTTTCTAACAAGTAATAAACACACTTATATTTCGCTTAAGGTCTATCACAAACACAACGAATAAACAGCGTGTTTCCAAGCAAAACAAAGCAGGCGTGCAATACGTGGAAACGAGGTACAAAACAATTTCCAAGTTTTTCCGCTTTTCCACCCCTCGGGAAGCGGGGGGGCGCTGACGGCGCTCCGAGCCGAGCACGACGGAGCGTCGCAATGGAAAGTTATGCGCCCGCGTTCCCAGCGCCGCGGCGCCCGCGAAAGCCGCCGCAAAGCTCCGGCCGGCGCGGCGCGACGCTCCCACAGCTGCGGGGTTGGTGACCCCTGGCGGCGGCGGCGGCGGCGAGGGGCGGGGCACGGCCCTGCCGAGCCGAGCCGCGCGGCGGCGTCAGAGGTGGCGGCGGCGACGAGGGAGGGGGCAGGTGCTCAGGGCGCAAGTGTTATTGTTATAGGGCAACACGTACAACCGTACAGCTGTACGGCGGTGGCAACGCGTACCGGGTGCCCGTCAAGTTCGTGCCGGCGTCATTATTATTACAGGGACTTTTAAAGCTGTGTTTACATCTCCGGCGTGTCTCCCGGCGGCGGCCTCGCGGGATGCTCGTGCGGCGCCGCGACCCAGACGGCGCGGGTGCGGGGCCGGGGACGGGGGCGGGGGCGGGACGGCGCGCGCCGAAGATCACACACGGAACTCGGTGGGAGTGTTTGCTCAGGCGGCAAATTGAGCAGAAGAACCCCGAACAGCAAATTCTAACGTCGTAAAAATTACCGTGACACACTCTTGCATTTAAACTGAGGCATCCATGTGTTTTCAACATTAATGAAGAGATTGGAGAAATCAGTACGAGTGGGAATACAAGCTCATGCGGATAAAATTGTTTACTTTAAAAGAAGTCAACCTGTCGAAAACTGTTATAAATTTAAGATGAGATAAGAAGATGAAAGATGTGAAACGTGTAATAAATTCAAGATGAGATAAGAAGAAGAAAGATGTGAGAGTATTTTGCAGGACAACAGAAAAAAGTAAACAGTAAAGTCCTTGTGCACCAATCGTGCTCCTAACAACTGCATGTCTCATCTCTCCTTTGCTTTTCAGGAGGAACACACTCGAATCAGCATCGCCGGCACACACGCACGGCACCAATTCGGTTACTATTCGAAGCACACGAATTAACCGCACAGCCTCTGCCACTAGGCATTCCGAGCATGCCTGGCTCACGTGCCGCCGTGCACTAGGCTGCCTACTCAGCCGACACATCTTGCCATTCACAGAGACTTTCCATTGAAATGCTGCACGTGTCCGGCGCGCGCGCGAAGGTCGATCGCGATACGGCGCACGGCAAGCACGACAATCCGTTCGGCGCCCGCGCTTCGCTCGCCGCGATAAGCATCGCCGCTAATATTTTAAACTCGCGTTAAACGCCGCGCCGCCCTGTTAACGGAGTGAATGAAAACGGCTGACTGCCGGAAACAATCCGCAACGAAATGGCTCCACCTGTTCTTAATGAGCCAGCGCGAGTATTGAACCGACCTTAAGCATTACCGCTTACAAGCACGCTGTGACGTCACAATGAATTGCATAAGTCCCCTAAAGTGTGTAACCAACGAGTGGAAAGAATAGAGTTGGCAACGGCGTATACTGACGCTGTAAATAAAAAAGAATAACAACAATTTATATCAAATACGAAATTGAAGATGCAAACGTTTGCGATTTATGAAAGTAACATTAGAAACATCTTATGGAGATTCTATTTTCATTTTTTCATTTAATTATGTATTTAGTCATACCAGCCGTTATTTTGCTGTTCAACACTGGTACGTCGTAATACAATTAATTCATTAATATATCATATTAATAAACCTTCTTCTAATATATCGTCTTAATAGAACTATTTAACAAAAATTTAAAATGTGTAAAGGCTTTAGTGATAGGACATCTCATGAGTCCCCTCACGAATTGCTCCATTTTTCATAATCTTTCCATTTGTTATTATCGTCAAAACATCGATTCCAATTGTAAGTGTCATCTCTCTTCTTAGCGCAGGAGCCAGAGGATACACGGTACAATTTTTAAAAACAAATGATAAAGAAAAGTGATCTTCATACAACACATATTTATTTATCGTGATAATACGGATGTGATGAAATTTTACAATGTGTATCACATTTCCATGTGTTAGTTGCGTACGCGCCAACGCGAAAGCAAGTAGTAAGGGCGGGCGGGTGCGTCTTGTGCTATCGCTCTTGGCGTCCGAGGGGTGCGCGGCGCATGCCATCCGGACGCGCCGCGCGCGGCCGCCTCCCGAGCTGTTCTCTTGAATGAGGCCGCCCGAGGTGAAGACGCCGGGCGGGACTTGACGAACGCTCGGTGCTACGAAGGGATCGTTTATATTGCATGACGCGCTGGAGCGGACGGGACGGGACGGGACGGGCGCGCGGCGCGGGTCGACGGGGGAGGCGGAGGCGGACGGGGTGGGCGGGGGTGCGCGGCGCCGGCGTCGGCGCTGGCGGCTGGAGCGCCGCTGCTCTGCCGCGCCCGGGCGGCCGGGCCGGGCCGCGGGCGGAGCGGGGGCGGGGTCGGGCGCCCGAGGAAAGGGGGCGGGGTCGGGCCCGGGTCGAGCGGGAGGTGTGTACTACCACTGCCGCATGAGACGCGCGCACAATGGCTTTGGCGGGGAGCAGCCACTGACCTAGCGCAAGGCGGCGGGCGGGCGCGGTGGAGCGGCTGCGGCGGCGGCGGCGGCGGCGGCGGCGGAGGCGGCGAGACGTACGGGCCATTGACGGCCCGCTCGCCGGCTTGCCGGGAGGCGGGCGGGTGCGGCGCGGCGGGGCGCGGCGCGGCGCGGGCAGCGGGGGCCGGGCGCGGGCGATCTCACGCTTGTGACGAAACACGTCCGCCGCCGCGTCACAACAGCTGGGCGGGCGGTGGCGCGCGCTCGCCCGGTCACGGGCCGTGTCGCCCGAGTTGCCGCCGGTCCATCAGCTGAGCGCCCTTGACTAGGTAATTATGTACGTGACGGGCCTTAACCTTCGCGCGTTCCGTGCAGGCGGGTGGGCGCGCCCGCAGCGGGAGGCGGGGCCCGCCCCGGGTGGGGGCAGCGGCACGGAGCCAAACACGCTTCCGCCCCGACGTGAATGGTCGCGCCGCTCGGCTCGGCTCGGCTCGGCGACTGTCAGGCTATCGATTGCGCGATCCCCGAGGTGAAATTAGGGCCCTGCGCCGGATTTTTCGTGTCGCGCAGAGCGCTCCCGCGGTGCCGGGTTCGATCGCCGGCGTGCTGAGGGCACGGCGGGTGCATGGATGGGGGAGGGGGTGCTGCGGGGGACGATGGGGGCGGCGGGCGCTGAGAGAGAACTAACTGAGCGCCGCGGCTGCTGCGCGGTGATGATGAACTCTGTACTCGCTCCCTCTCCCCCTCCGAGCGGCTGGACAGTCGACAGACGCGTCTGATTCAAAAATAAACATGCGCGACTGATCAATATTCAGAGCATTTTCGTGGTTATTAAACGGTGGAACTGGGTCAGTGGTTCTCAAACTTTTCAAGCCTGCGGCTCTTTCATTACCGAACAGCTGCGGCATTTGCACTTTTGCGGCTGTGGATCATAGGGTGCAACACAAGTTTCGTAGGATTCGATATTAATAATGTTTTCAAAATGCGAAAGAGAAACGAATAGTCAGCGATCCAAGTAAAACGGGGGACTTTATTTACAGAGCGGCGTATAATTTCCCATTGAGGGTGAGAGGAAACGATAGTCAAGTGAGCTTACATCAGTCGCGGTTCATCCCCGAAACGCCCGGTGAAATGTTATATAAAGGTGCAATATAATTTTCCAAATAATAAGAAACTCAAAAATCAGTTTAACTAATAATTAGGGAGAGGGTTTTTATGCCTTAAAAATCTTGAAATATACTTTTAAAGATAAGCGTTTATGGCCTAAAAATCTAAAATATGCACTTGAATATGCAATTACAATTAACAATATTTCATTTCCTCTATAAACTTTTCTTGACAAAATTCAGGAGAAGCATGTTTGGGATGAAAATATATATTTTTGTGCAAACATAATATAACCTAGCTTACTTACTGGGAGAAATAATTGAAGTAAATGCACCTTAGTGAAGTATATTGTATGTCTTGTTTTATTTTTTCTGCTGGTTTAACAAATATGATATCAATAAATATCCTACACTTGCTCAAGTATTTTATCAACAATAGAAAAGGGGGGAAATCGCAAACTGTGACAACCTCTTTCTATTCAATGAACGCTCACAAATAAATAGATTAAATGAAAACATGAAACATTTTACAGAATGTCACTATTTTAACGAAACATGCAAAGTATGCTCCTATAATTACACGAATGTGTACCAACAGGAAAAATAGGCCAAATATGCACAAATATGCACTAACATATTAATCTACAGAGCATCCAGTTCTTACCAAATGACAAGAAATTTCACTTAGCTATGCCCTGAAGCAACGGACGAAAATATGTAAAATCATAGAAATCCGCTCCCTAATAATGAACATGTCAAGAACTTTTAAGGTGACATACACTTTTGTAATAAAAAAAATTGGAGACCTATTGCAGCCAAAATGCTGAATAACATTTCCAAAAATGTATTTAAAAAAAATAGTGCTCACACTTCTTAAGAACAAAAAATAAAATACTCTCGCATAACACTGCAGTAATAGTTTTACTTAACTAGCACAGAAAGTGAGTATTTAGCGCACAAATGTTGGCGGATGGGTGACGATAGGAGCACGGACTTGTGTACTTGCGTACATTAATTTTTAGTACGAATTCATGTATATTTACAATTAGACTCTTTGGATCATTCTCAATATACGAGATGGTAGCTCTATAAATTCATGCCGCCTCAGTGTTTTGTTTACTTAGGTGACATTTTCATTGGAACCTTGCTGTCACATGGCGTCAGCTGCTTCGTAAACAGTGACGCACTGGCCGGTGTCGCTAGCCGATTTCCTTAACTACGCTCAATGAAGTCACGGAGGTAAAGCAATTCGGGACATCGTGTGTTCCTGGTTGGGTGACCGTCTGGGAACTCGGATACTAACGGCTCTGAGCCCTTGGCTGAAGGGATAAAAAGCAATAACTGACTACGAATGACGGTGACTAATTTTGAAAGAGGATTACTCCAAACGTTCTACGCCTGTATTTGGCTGTGATTGAACTTTGTTACAAATTGTAACAGAACCTGGGTGGAAAAATTAAATGGGAACGCGCAGTATGAGGTACGCGGAATAACGCAATCAAATACTTGCAATTTTTAGTCAAAATTTTAACTGTTTCATTCTCTTTTCGAGGTTCTAGATACCTAACGAAACCATAGACACCTCTCACACGGCCGCAGGCTAGATCGTTGTTTTTAAATTTCTGTGTACATTGAAAATTAGTAATGTAGATAAGTTTTTGAAATTCCATGTAGATTCCTGTGACTTCACTATGAATATAAAAACAAAGCAGGAGCCAAAGAAGACATCACAAACATTCTCGTAGCATGTCCAAGACTAGCAAAATACGAATTGTAATGAAAGTCAATAATACTCGTCTTTTTTGCATATGTCCCTACTTGAACTACGGCACTCCTCTCAATGTCCACTTAAATCCATAATGCGTAAGGGAAAGTTTAATGTGTATATAATCAATCCATTTTGGCAAAGCTGATTCTATACACTTAAAAAACGTGCAACGAATTTCGTTGTAGTTTTTCAATACTTTTAACCCTGATCGCCTTTAAATACGACTGGCTTTCAGATGAACGTGAATAGAAATTGGTTTAAAGAGTAAAAGAGCACAATTGCGTTAGACTGAAGACGTTTGAAGCACCTTTTTCTGGACCAATGGCAATGTTTATATTCATTTTTTCTGCATTGTTCCCATTTTTGACGAAAATAAATATCACTTTGGATTGGTTTTTATTCTGAACTAAAGAATTAAGTGTACTTTAAAAAACGTTAAAAGGCAGTATGAAGAAGGGTTTGAACAAAAAACTACAGGTGCTACAGAATGGAACAGACTTTCTCGTATTAAAGTTTTCTGATTTCCTTGGTGTGGACTGGATTTATGGTCTTGCCCCATCCTCATTCTAGCTGTCATCTATTGTCGCACAACGAACTTCTTTTTTTCATTTTCTCAACTTTTCGCTATCTTAACACAAGAACCGAAATATTTCTTCAACAATATTACAGAAGCGTAAAACCTCGTCCTAAATAGAAATTTTCATTGAAAAACTGTAAGTCGTTTTTAAGAAAATGGCGATTGAGCATTACTGTAAATGCGAAATTTGAAGCTCTTTCCACAGGAATCTATTAAGTTCTCGAAAACCTTCATTGGAAATCATTTGAAGTACTGTTTCTCACAAATGTAACAATGTATTCAAATAGATGGAAATGTGTAAATTAAGGGCGTGAGAAAGATTTGAAAAGAATTACATTTGTGTAATTTTTGAAAAAAACAATATGATACACCAAAATAAACTTAATAAATCGTCAACAATATTTTTCGATATGCAAAAAGTAATTCTAAAGACTTTTTGTAAGTGAATTTTTATTCATTCGCTCTAACTCTGTTTCCGATAGCGAGGTAGACCTCCAAAGCCCAGCACAATGGGCGACTGACTGCTCGCGCGCCATGTACATCATGCGATATGCAGGTAGCACAGGGGGTGGCGGTCTGAGATACACGCAGCCAGTCACGCCACACACGCACGCATGCACGCATGCGCAAAGCAAGCCCCTGGGGGGACACGCGACGTAGCTGGGGAATACCGATGCAAGTAAATAGAGTACGGAACTACACGCGCTGCATCGACGTTCAAGGAGGTCCTGGAAGCCTTTCTCGATGAGACATGTTTTTGTAGGAAGAATAACATCTGGTATTTTACGATTAGGTTGATTGCAGCCGAGGAAATTTCTTGGTTTTTGGTTGTTGTTTGTTTTTTGTTTGTTTGTTTTTTCACCGGAGGGCATCTTAAGCGTAGGAAAGTACATACTTACACACACATGTCATGTTTGTCGTTCAATGATTTTTAATTAGACCCAAGTATTTCATTATAATGAAATATTTGCAAGGTAAAGTCACTGTGTACAAATAAGATTTTACCTTCAATTACAACATGATATTAGTTGAGCATTATTAAGATCTACTACAAATGTTAATAGGCCTATGAAAGTTAGATTCACTTCATTGCAAATTTGCAGTTGGACAAAATATATAACATAGGCTATATTTGTGACCGTTTGTCAAATGCTATGCCATTAATAAACTAGTAAATTAAGTGTCATTTGATAAAAAATATTTTGAATTGACTGTCTATAACAATCAGATATAGGAGAATCCATAAAAATATAGAATATTCAAATTGTAAACACAATAGAGAAAATGTGAAAGGTTACTTTTAAATTTCTTAAGTGAAAGTATTTTGCAGTGGTATAAGTGTGCAGTGCAATAAGTATTCCATTATCTACCGAAATACATATTGTCTCAAGGACGTTCGACAATTTGACCATAGGTATTTGAATTACAACTAAAACTTCAAATTAAAAAAGGGCTAAGAAAGAAAAAAATTGTTGTTTATAATTTACCATAAAAATAAAATAAACTTAGTTCCTTCTGGTCAATCGGAAACGGGATCTCCAACGTGGTAACGAAATATTGGTGAATAGAGACTTAATCATAAAAAAAAGTTTAATGTTCAATTATATTTCTAAAATAACTGATGTTTTGCCGATGAGGTATTGTATGCTGAAATAAGTGCTGCATTCAATAACATATTTGTAGGAAGATTATTATTGAGTTATGTAAAGAAACGCATTATCCCTGAACGTTAATCTTTGAACATGAATCATTGAGTTAAAGAAAACATAATAGTTGACACATTTTAATTTCACGCAACTATCGATCATCAATCTTTAAAAAATGACTTCCTCTTCGTTACCCAAGACGATAGCTTTGTTGACCTATCGAAAGGTTACCTCTTAATGTTTCTTTTATCGAATCATATAAAATATTTGTTATTCAGAAAATGTATTAATTATAACAATTAAGTAACAATTTTTGTTACAATTTCTTCAATAAAACAGAATTTGCTTTTGATTGCTTAACTAACAATTTTCTGTTATTTAATATAATCTTCCTACACGTCAATGCTCTTGAATAATGTTAATTTCATATACAATAAATTTCTTGCAAACATTATGCAGGAAACTTAAGAGAAATTAGTTGAAATTGTAGTCGAATGAAGGGCTTTTACATCAACGTCAAAAGTTTTTGTACATCTGTGATCGCGAGTTTTTGAAATTCAATAAACATTTGAAGTATTATGTTCTAGTAATAAGAAACAACGACATGAAATAATATAGTATGTAATTCTACTTTCTGGATTGCCTGTATATCGCTCCTTATGTTAAATGTTGCAGTTCATTGTACTAGTGTCCACGCCCTGTTCAAGAGCAGGTGCAGTATGCGAACATTACATAAGGACGACACTCCGATGTAAACACAATTATTTTGTCAGTTGTGTTTTTCAATATTGTATTCATTACAAGAGCAAGATTGTGATAGGTATGCAAATTTTATAGATGTGTAAATGAGTACATTTCTCTTCATTTTTAGATAGGGATTTTTTATTACTCTTCGGGTATATTTTACCTACATTCATAACCGAAATTAACTAATTCTGATAAAGAAATTAAATTTATTGCATTTTTCAAAACATCTTACGTCGTTGTCGTTATTACTTCATTTTGTTTTAACCTAGCTCGCTTTTTAATTGAACTTTATGTTACAATGTAAAATGATCACAATCCACTACCAATCTAATTAATTGATGTTCATTATCATCATCAGCGTCTAGGATGATAAAGCAATTGGATGTATTAGCAAAATGTTTCATAGTTTCATAAGAATAGTAAAATGTGTAAGTTCTGCAAAATGTAGAGTTAATCCATTATAATTTTATTAATTACAATGAAGACAAATTCTGTAAACAGGATGGTCAATGTAGATATAAAAAGTAAATCTGGAAGGGTAATTCCCCATTTCACCTATTTGATTAAATTAATATACTAATAAAATAGTAGATTTTTTTAAAAATGAATATCGTAATTTAATCCAAACGGTAAAAGTATGACATGACTCCCTTCGAGAGTAAAGATTGTTTCCAAACAGAACTAAATACGGAGTTACTGATTAAACTATTCACTTATACGGAGTTACTGATTAAACTGTTCTCGTTGGACCATGTAGATTTTAATAAATTTGAATTAATAAATTTTGGAAGATTATCTCGTACTTAAACGTCTTTCATGTAGTGGTCACACTAAGGAGTAAAACATAAATTCGTGTAATTGCATCAAAACAATGGTAAACAAACATCACTATGTAAACACTCCCCAGCTTAGACTATTAAACCAGGCGATCGCAATCCAGGTTGAAGCGTGCCCGCTTTCCAGCTCGGCCGCGTCTCCTCCATTAGGACCCCTGCGCTCCTCTATTGAGCGGGGGACGGGGCGGCAGCCGGTTGATGCGTCAGTGCACAGTGCAGATGCATCGGTGTCAATCAATACACTCCCGATTGATGCACCCGACAGCGGAGTCGCCGGGCGGCGGGCACGCCCATCGCCGCCCCTGCGCCTGCCTGAGAGCGCCCCTCCCCCGCCCGCACCGCCCACGGCCTCCTTGTGAGACCAATCAAGATCGAAAATTGGCATTTGATGCATTTTTGGAAGAGGAGGGAAACCTTGACTTTTTCGAACTTAAATCCGAACTATCTCGAGACGTCTCCAATCTCATGAATGCCAAACTAATCAAACACTTAAAACTAGTTTAGCGAGGGGTCTCCGGCAGGTATGTTACAAATTTTATTTGCGATTTGCGATTATTTGCAAATAAATTCATAACAAAAATGTAAAAAAACGTATTACAGTTGCCCGTTTCGTTTCTTTTCGAGCATAGAAACCTACACGAAAACATATCGTTTAAAATACTTGTTTAAATGTATGTTTCGTTATTAAATTGGTTAATTATCTTCAATCAGATGATTCAAGCAAAATCGATTCTTGCAAATGCCGAAAAGAGTATAGTAATTCACAGCGTTTTACCAATGTACACATACGTTAATTGAGATCATCGAAAACACGTGTTTTTCTAGAACGCATCCAGAATATCTTAGATGGAACCGGCTAAGATTTGTGCCAATCGATTTGTGCTGTCGAGATGAATCCTATGAGCTATTGATTTACCTTTGTAGATACCGTAAGTCATCCAACTTTATAGTTGCTTAAAAAAATAAAAAAACCTCTTTTAGAGACATTTCTTAGAATTTTGCAGTCTGACCCGCAAAAAATTTGTCAGTTCCTCACGACACGTCCAACGAGTTCTCATTTGTCTCGATTAAACAGGAAGTGGTCTAACTGTGCCTGACGGACGGACGCAGGTTACTCGATTACTGTATAAGGATAATGCACCATAAAATTTAGGAAGATTATTTGTCTCGAGGAATTAGTTCTGTTACAAAAGCTCCTACTGCACCTTCCGCCAGTCACGGAGGGACACTCAGCGCCATAATATTAACTATTTGTAAACTTCGTGGAAATAGGTTGTCACACTCAGCTCTTAGGTATTCTTCGTCCATTGCATTCGCTGTCATAGAACACTCCGAAAACGATTGCAGACATAACCAATCGACCGTCATTTTTCATTCAAGGAGACTAGTCAATGGTAGAGGAACTCCGAACCTTGTTATATACCTTATATAAGTAAAATATGGATACTTACATGACTTACTACAAAAACTCGTTTATTTGTGTACATTTTTGCATTTGCATCGTTTATATGAAATACATTTTTGCATTTTTTGTTTCTTTATTACAATCAGAGTTCCTTCAGTATTCTTATCAAACGTTATTCTTCTCTAAACTCAGCAACGGTTGTGGCACAACATCCCGCACACGCTTTGCCATGTATAAAGTCCTCGCTTTAAAATACGATATTTACACTTCTTACATGATCGCATATTTACACTTCTCAGTTGATCCTTATAATCGGCCCATAAAAAAATATTTTTTTAAATATAGCAAATTAATTTTCTTCACATTTTCTAACAGGGGCAACAAGTGATGGTGTGAAAATCTAGGAAGAAATGAGTGTCATATGCGCTAGCTAGAGAGAAATGGAGACGCGGCCGTCACGTAGTTCATTCTGATTTCGAGGACCATCTGCCCTCCTCTTATCAGAACAATAAGCCATCATGTACAAAGGCAACGTTCATGAACAAGTGCGACACGAACGAAGCTCAATTAGAAACAGAACTCCATGATTTCACATGCTACACCGTTGACTGACAGGCACACTTTCGGGGACTGAGCATGGCTTCGTGTTCGTCGGCCGAGGTGAAAGAAATACAGGAATAACAGATATTTTATGTGTGTGCCATAAGGCAGTCTGGGAAGAGCTGCACCCCGCACGTAAATGAAAACCAGTGATTTTAAGGGAACAAAATATATCAACTAATCATAAAAAGCTTTCCGGTAAAAATATAGTGATAAGAGACCGAGCCCCAGCTGTGCAACTAAAAATTTAATTTAAACTCTAGACACAAGAAGAAAGTGTAAAGAGATCTTTAAAAGGTCCGCTATTCAGAAGATACAAAAGAATTTAGGTGTGTAAGAATCCGAATTTTAGTGATTCTAGAAGATGAAAACGAAATGATCGAAAAGATCTTCGAGTAGTACATGTAATTATCGTATTAAAATGGATTCCAGGAATATAATATTCCATTTTTAGTTATTAATTGGATTTACTGGTTTTCTTCAATTGTACCAAAGGAATATAATATGTTTTGTTTGGAAAACTTAAAAAGGATTAACCGTAAACAATGAAAGCATTTTCAAGAGAGAACGGCAAATTTCGAAAACACTTGACTGACCATTCAGTCAGTAGATGTAGGGCTGTGGATAAAATACCAGAGTTAGATAACATAAACCTACCAATTCCGTCCACTATATTGTTTTCGCTGTTGACAATTCGGAGTGTCATAAACTGCTAAATGATTACAAGTATCACAACATTGGTGCACACAGGACCATGCTAGGATAAATAAAAATACTTCTCCTTCCATTTCATATCCTTCAACGATTCTTTGCACGTTTTCTGATTATGAATTCAGAAACTAATTTTAGCGGAAATACTTCCTTTAAATATTCGACTATCAAATTATGAATGTTCAAATCTTAGAAGGAAATTTCTTTGTGCTCTTCTTTTTCATCCTGAAACTGACCTTCGTAGAATTGAAGTGAACAGAAAAAATCAAACAAACAAAATAGATATCTACAAGTACAATGTTCTCAGAGATAAATAAAAGAACATATTCAAATACACAAAGTATAATTTTTGTTGAATGATACAGCGCCCAAGCGAATATAATTATGCGTAATAAGAAAAGCGAAATAATTTGCAATATCATTTGTCACAGTCTAAATAAAACAATCAAGCACAAATATTTAATTTAAGGTGGGTCAGAATTGCCTATCTCGCCAAAGTTAATGCAAGGAACATTTTCTCAGAAACTGTTTAATTTACAGACTTGAAATTTTATGTTAGTATATTCATTATTTGTATGTATTTTAACGAAGCCCTTTTTCAAAAGAAATATTATTTTTCAAATGTAAATTTTTGTTCATTGTACTAGTTTTGATGTTCAAAATACTAATATTTAGAAGAATATAGACTAAATTATTTAACATTTTATAAATTCACTCCGTTAAAGTATATAAACTGGTGTGCTACATGCTCTGTTAAAAATGAGTATCCTTCTATTAATAGTTTTTGGGAAAATGTTCTCTAAAGAAGAACATTTTTAACTTCCGAGAAATGAATCCTGAAGTTTTTCTGGACCATTTGCTGAGCAAACATAAACGCAAACATCGCATGTCGATATTTTGACGCTATTCAATCCTCACTTGTTACCAGAAACAGTGTATCCAACACTAGAAAAAAAATATTAACCACTTCTCACAACGAAAACAGAAAGAAACGTTCAAGGAACCCTCAGGATATATCAAAATGACCATATCCACTTCCATGCCACATAAAATTCAAAATAGAAAAACTTAGAGATCACATATTAAGATGAAACTTGGTTTATTTATCAAAGAAAATTATTAATTAATGATTCAAAAAAGTAAAAAAATATATTTTCATCAGTTTTGCCCATTCTGTCTCTCCTTAGTTGACCTCTGGCAAGCAAAATGTCCGAATAGCATTAAATATACCTACTATATGAAGAAATTACATTGTAACTTGTATTACAATTACTTTTGAAAATTCTACAATTAAAATAAGTGGTACGTTAGACTGCAACCGAGACATCTTTTTCTAATCTTTTATGCTCAATGTGAGATATAATACTTGTTCCTTGAGCTTTCTTTGCCATAAAGTGAAATGACTCCCTTACAGGATCTGCCTCATACCACTAAATACTATTACTGAATACTAAATGATATTGTCGCTATACTGTCTATAAATACCCACGCTTTAAAACCTGATAATAATTAATACAAAATAGTTTAAAGGAAAAGGTTTAAAGAGAAATAGTTTAAAGAAAAGCAGCCTGTTACTCACGTGATATCTCCGGATGATTGTAACACACATTGTAACACATGATTGCAACACACATTGTAACACATGATTGTAACACACTTGTAACGCACATTTTCTGAAAATTCCTTTTCACCCTTTTGTTAAGAATATAAAATCAGAAACAACTGCGAAAGAATTGATTGAACAGTTTTAAGTTCATCGCATAGCAAAACATATTTCAGTTGTTACAAATAAGTCCATTGAACATCTGAATTATTGTGATATTCTCATTTTAATTACTTTTCCATCATTTGAGGGGCGTGGCGCGCTACGGAGAAGACCAGTTTGCGATCGCAGAAGGTCTTGCCAATCCTCCCAGTCACGCACTCGTGTTTTTACGTGGGAGCCGGTTTGGCCTCCGCGCCGCCGCAGCCTTGCGGGCAGGTGGCGCCCTCCCCCTCCCGAGCCGCTGAGCAGCGCAGGGGAAGTCGCCGCTGGCGGGCGCTCGGCCGCGGAATCGCCGATGCCGCGCAATCGGATGTGAAACAACGCGGTGCGACAGCGTGAGAGGGACGCGCTGGCGGCGGCGGCAGCGGGGCACTTCGTTGATGTCAAGGCCACGGAGTTCGAAAAAATATGGTGGGTTAGCCATTATTGCAGCAGATACCCCATGTGTTGCACTATTTTTTCACATGATCACCATCAGAGCTGAGACATTTAATATGTTTATAAATTAGGCAAGGCAAATAAAAATAAAATATTCTCAAAACATGTTTTCTCATGATTATTATATTATTAACTTCAAATTAGAAGTAATGTTTAAATTAACCAAAAATGTAACTTGTTTGATTTTTTTATGTTAGATGTTTTAAAATCCAAATCAAATATCACCCAATATTGAATTCGGAAGTGAGTAAGGGGGTTCAAAATTAAAGTTTCATCTTCTGGAGTAAATGTTAGTAAGGGTTAAAAGTTGTTACAAAGTGGAGGTTAGAAAGCTAAAATCCGAACGACTATGTTGAAGGTCTGCTTTAAGTTTCAGAATCAATATTTTAGAGATTTTTAGTGTCATAGCTTGGTACATTTGAATCGCGTAAGAAAATAAGTATAATGTCCTCTAATAAGAATTGCATTCGTGTTTTAAGACTCCATATTCCTATTTTTCACTCAAATGATAAAATAAGTATTTTTATTATATTTTTTTTTTTCGGGGACAAGTGTTACACCAACACTTAATTTTTTGAGAAGTATGACCTGTACAATCTCCTAACTCGTCAAACAACTTCTCAAGGAAATAAGAAGTTTCCCACGCAGTTAATTTAAACGCCCTTCTCTTCTTGCATTGTGTGTAAATTGGTATCATGTTCCAAAGAGACATCGAGAATACATATTTTGCACAAAGAACTAGTAGAACATACTATCTCCCACGCAGCGAACATTTTTTACCTTTGATATTGTTTCATGTCATCAAGAAAGCAGAATTCATTCAAGCACGAAATTCAGAATTATAAATGCGTTAAAATGCGACTTTCCTAATTTGTTTTACAATAAAGTCTTTTCTTAATTAAGGTACCGCGGAACACCAGGGTTTACAGAAATATTTGCTTAATTATTTCAAGGCTTACTGAAGGACACAAATGATTGCTAAATACAACAGAGAGAACAATCTGTGGTTTCTGTTGTTAAAGAGTAACCATCTTCTGTACCAATTCAGAAAATATCACTTATTTGTGAACGTTGACGAAATGTATAATGATGATTTCAATCCCAGCTTCCTTTTAAATGTATCTGAGAGATAACCTTACCGCCTTTAGTCTTTCCAGGGAGCTATAATCCTCTGACCGTCCACCTGCCCATCCCCTGTCCGTCCGTCTGTCTCTGCCCGTGTCAGAACCGGCGCCAACGCGACCTGGCGTTGAGCCGGCGAGTGGGCTGCGCAACGGGGCGGTCAACTCTCGATCCGGGCGGAGCGTGGCTCATCTGCTGCCCCACGCCAGGTCTTCACGCCCCGCTCGCCCGCGCCCGCCACGCGCCAGCCACGCGCCCGCCACGCGCCCACCACGCGCCCGCCCCGCTCCGCGCCCGGCTCGCCCCGCCCCCGCCCCGTCCCGCCCTGTCCCGTCCGTCCCGTTCCGCCCCGCCCAGCCCCGCCCCCGCCCCCGCCCCCGGCCCCTCCCCGCCACGCCCCGCCACGCGCCCGCCACGCCCCCACCCCGTCCGCCCCGCCACGCGCCCGCCCCGCCCCCACCCCGTCCGCCCCGGCCCGCGCCCGCCCCGCGCTTCGCCGCGCCGCGCACCCGCATCGGCGCGACTTGGGAATTCCTCTGGCGTCCCAAATGCAAGCGCGGTGAATGTGAAGTTCAAGGCGGAGCTTCGCCCTCCCCCCTTGCGCCGTGTCGCGTGCCAGAGTCGCCCTCCCCCTTCCCCTTCACCGCTCCTTCCACTTCCTCCCCCTCCCATTAGGAGACGCACCTGAATGGAAACCGCGTGGTTTCACGGTCGTTGTCACCTGCTTACGTAAGCCACGCCGTAGGAGGTGGCTCCTGCACTTGTTACGTATCGCAACACAAACACAACAGGCACGCGAGGGGGGAGGGGTGAACCCGCCCCGCCCCCGTTCATTGACAGGGCGCCGCCGCCTGGCCGTGTCGGCGTGTAAATCATTTCTGACGGCGCGGCGCGGTCGATCGCGCTCGCGCACATAAACATTCACAAAGAGCGCCGCCGCCGCCGCTGCCGCCGCCGGGCGCCCGTCGCCTGCCACGCGCGATGTCGCGCCGCTCAGCTGTTTGAGGGAGGGCGACGCCACGCGGTCTGCGTCCCAGCTCATCCGCTCCTCACCGCTCCTCTCCGCTCGTCTCCTCTCGCGACAAGGCAGATCCTTCAAGCGAACAGCAGCGGGCAGACCACGCGCGGTATGCGAAACGCCACATACACCCGGCCGATGAGGCTCTCGGATAATCAAATAATACGTTTTCGATTGGAGACACTGAAGGAAAGAAAGGTGTATTGTTTCTAGTAAATGGAGAACAGGAAAAATAGCAGGCAGCCTATTTTTTCTCTATTCTTACAACTATGAAATGGAAGACTGCATTCACCCAAATCTATCACCCAAATCGCTATGTTCCAATTTTATTAGGTGATATTTCGAATTCAAACATTATACGTAAAACATGAAAAATGATTATGCTTTCTGACAAAATCATTTTCATAGTAATATAAAATTCAGATTGATGTATATCTACGAACCTCACAGAACGTTCACTAATAATTCCGGTTATGAGATAAAAATGACAGATCTATAGTCCCTACAAAACTACGGAAGGTCTTATTCGATTAGATATTCACTTCCGAAATATGTTATGTCTCACTCTGTCACTTCCATATCTAATGTGAAATAGTATAGCGCTATCAGGGAAACTAATTCCAGAATGTAATAATGGAATAATAACAACAATTGCACACGGAGGCCGGCAGAGTAGATCCTTGAAAACGGGCTGCGGGTCGCGCACCTTCTTCCCCGACTCGTTCCCGCTCCTTCTTAGGTGGTAGGCTGAGTCTCTTTTCCCATATGGCTCATCTCCCATGAAGTAGGAAGACTCCGGTAGTTCAGCGAGTAAGCGGATGTAGGCTGAGGACCAATCTGGACTGCAGTTTGCTGATATTAAAGGACTCTCGTGTAACTGAATGGACTGTGCATTCGTGAACTCTCACGTGAACAACAGTTTGGTTAACAAAACAGGAGCGCCTTTATGGCGCGTCCAGTCAAGTTCATGGTGACATACACTCAGGATTCATTCGATATCTTTAATGGCCTTGTTCAAATTCCGTTCACAACTCGTATCTGCTTGAGACACAATCGTAATTAATTTGAAGAATTGTTTCATTACTGTTTTTAATGTGCCGCCCCATAGATGAATAAATTTTTCTGTTGATGTATATTCGTTCCTAAACGTATATATTTAAGTTCAAGAAATTCCTAAATTTTGTGACTCTTAGGTTTTGACAATTTTGGTGACTGTTATCTCCAAATTGTAAATATACACACACTCGACCCTTTTCTCAAGCAGATACGAGTTGTGAACGGAATTTGAACAAGGCCATTAAAGATATCGAATGAATCCTGAGTGTATGTCACCATGAACTTGACTGGACGCGCCATAAAGGCGCTCCTGTTTTGTTAACCAAACTGTTGTTCACGTGAGAGTTCACGAATGCACAGTCCATTCAGTTACACGAGAGTCCTTTAATATCAGCAAACTGCTAAGATTTGCTTCTAGAGATGCTGCAGTGCAACAAAAACACGAACGAGACAAAGAAAAAATCTCCCTCTAAGATCCTGAAGAACGACCACTAGGATATAAAGAATAGACTCTTCCTCAGCAATCCCTTCAATTTCCTAAACAACAAGTTTTTTTTTCTTTTCTAAAGTAGTTGAACCAAAGGCAAATAATTAATGGGAGAGCACACTTCTAAAGGCGTGTGGGGTTTGACAAAGCAACTTTACATTCCAAGCGTCGCGTTTGGTACTGCAACTGAATGCGTTTTGTGCCTCGGTATTTTCAACTACAAACCGCAACCAAAAACAAAAGTCAGAAAAACTGAAATCGAATGCGTGTAGTAAGGACGCTTGTAGAAATAAGAATAACAATTCGCAAACTTCGTTTGCATACAAGTCCCCAACTGTTGTCGAGACGCTGATTTACCCCCCGACATAATGGGCCAATCACCTAGGCGTTTCCCAGGGCCACGGTCGACGCCTCACGAACTGTATAAATGTAAATGTAAGCAGGTGACAACGACCGTGAAACCGCCGCTTCCATTCAGGTAAGCTACCGTAATGGGTGTGAGCACACTGGCACCCGACACGGCGCGTGGCACCGCCGCCTTGAACTTCACATTCACCTCGCTCGCATTCGGAACACGCGCGGAATCCTAAACCCGCACGCGCGCGCGGGCGTGCTCTTCGATTGAGTGGACGTTTTCATGTTTTATGCCTCTGCGTTCCGGAGGGCGCGAGCCGCCGACCGCACGCGCGCTGCGGCGGGGGGAGGGGGGGCGGCCGAGGTGGCAGAGACGGCGGAGGTGGAGGTAGCGTTCTGGGTCAATGCCACGTCCGCAATACAGTTTCCAGTGTCGTGTGTATTTGTAGGCTATGTGGGTCTCCAGGTGATTCACCGCTTTTTTCTGACAGCGTGTGTTTGTGCCCGTCCCATCAGAGCCCGTGTTTGGCGATCCGGTCGTTCGCATCACTTTCCTCCCGACGCGACGGCAGGGAGCATTAAACGATGGAGGCGTCTTCCGTGGATGGAAGTCACGGAAATTCAAGGCGCAAGTGAATTCCTTTCACTTCACTACTTTTCCTTCCTGATTCAGATCCTGTCGTTCTTTTATGCCAGTATCTCGAGCCCAGTTTACGGGCACCCGCCACTATCTCAGAATTATTTCTACAGAAGCTCAGTCCCTTATGTGAAAATACTGCATTCTATTTAATGACGTCATGTTCATTTGTATCTTGTAACACACAATATAAACAGTACAGGTCAAATCGCACCGAAAATCCCACTTTTTTGAAAATGTACGATTTTTTCTTAAAATTTGACCAAAAAAGAGATATGATATGTTTTCTTTTGGCCAAAAACTAGAGTTACGCAAATATTAAATATTAGAAGTTAAGCGTACTTCGGAAATTATGTTCAATTATAATCGGAATGTGTGTAATGTAGGATTTTCTACCGGGAGATGTGGCTATGGGCATCAACTGACGTCACTGCAATGCCTCTGACCGAGGTCGAAGTACACGTTCCAGTCCAATCGGTGGCAGGATTTTCGAGACTAGCTAGCTAGATAGGTCGAGTTCTGTCGCTGTCTGGAGGAGAATTCTAGCGGCCGGCTGCTCTGATTGGTAGTTTTCCGTGATTTCTCCGATCAATACCAGACGAATGCCGGAGTAGTACCCTAACAAACGGGTCGCGAACCGCGCGCGATTTTTGGGAGATATCTGTTTGAGTTGAAAACCTGCTAACCAACGGTAGGCCGGCACCAGATCTCACCATCCAGCGGAGGAAGATCACTACCACCTCCTGAGCGAAAAGCATGCTCTACACTTACGGGACTAATGATCTTAGCAGTTAACGCGCCCGAAAGCACCAACCAAACAATCAATAGGATTTCTGAGTTTGTATCATTTAAAACTTGCATTATATTTTATTGTCCTGGAAATATATTTAAATATATATTTCCTGAAAAAACTTGTTAAAAAATTACTACAAGAACCTCATGTACTAAAAATATGAAAAATTTTATACGTGTTCGCTGAACAGGTTTCTATTAAATACAACAAATATGTGAAATCTGCGTAAGTATATTTTTTAAACACTGTTGTAAGTATGTGCTCGCTGCTTGTTTGTTATTCCCGCCTCCTTGACCAATGAATTGTGTTAGGCGATCTTAGCGCTGAATAACAATAATAAGAATGTCCGGCTGCTGATTGGGGTCTACCAGAAATATGTTTCTTGGAAGTTAAGACAGAGCACAAAAACGACGTGTGGCCTTGCTGTACGCCTGTATATTTTCCTTGTGACAGCGAATGTTACTGCGGAGTCACTTTAGCGTTCGATGGATGCAGTTGGAGAGCCCTTCAGACCTTGCTCGTGAAAAACAAAACACTTGTCAAGGAACCTGAGATTTCTGAAACTGTCTGGCCACATTTCTTCTGAAGGTACTTCGAAGTTAATTGAAAAAAATAAAGATTTATAAAATCTAAGAAATTTCTTTCGCCAGATATAATTATTTGAATGGACAGAACCCTCAATATTTGATTAAAACACATTGAATAAACTATTTAACTGAGCAGATAGAAATATTTGTACTAATATGTTTAAATTTTGTTTTATGGATTTTTGTTCTCTAGTTTCATTTTCATTTTGATACCCACAGCATCCCATTGAGAATTTGAAATCTTTAGATGTCAAAATTAAAAACCAAAAACCTATAGTGGAACAATTTCTCTCGTTATAGAAGTAAAGTGAGTATATATTTCAAGCGACTGGGGAGAGGGGTTCAGGAAAACATCAAAAAGCTGGGTCAAAGAATCCGAAATTCCAACTAGTATAATCAAAAGTTTGATTATGTGTTACGATCTTCCCCACATTCCGTGCTTAGCTCTCGCCGGGGCAACACCTCAGAGCGCTCCGCGCGATAAGCAGTCGCAGCTAGTGAAAGTGTCGTGTTAGAGATAACGTGCAGCAAGGCTAAGTGGCGTGAAATACGCAACTCGGTTTGCCGGTATTAAGAACTGCCAGCTTTTCACTAAAAAAAAGCGGTAGTTTTCTTCATTATTTGCATAGTTAATGCAAAATGAAGCTGATCCATCCACGGGGTTTGTACTTTCGCAGGCCCTATTAACCCTACACAATGTAGACAACAACAGTTATTTTACCAGCAGTGCACTGCATCAGGTTCCGCAAGATATAACCAACAGTGAATCGATGGAAACAAGTGGTCAGGAAACACAGAACCCGACCTCTGCCGAAGGCAACATGGAAGGGCGCTTCGCATCAGGTTCGTTACACAGCGAACAGTCACCGCCATCATCGTCATCAGGAAACCCTTCACTAAAAAGGTCAGACAGTGATTTTGTAGATCCGCATGAATATAAAAAGAAAAGTCCCGTAAAAAGCAATTCTAATGACTCGGTTGATCCCAGTCAATATAACTGTAAAATTGGCAACAGATTTGGTGTGCTACGCGATGGTGTAACTTCTCCAGAAACCAGCCGTTTTCAATACCTCAGTGAAAATGCCTCCGAACAAACAGATTTACCAGCTAAAATCCCCCCAATTTTTGTATCAAATATCTCCAACTCATACAGTTTCATCAAAGAACTTAAAAATAAAGTGACCAGTGACTTTGTAGCAGATTTCAAAAACAATAAAACAAAAATCAGTGCAACTCCATAACAGATTTCCGTAACCTCATTAAATACCTCATAGAGACAAACAGAAGTTTCCATTCTTACAAGGACCCTTCAAATAAAAAATTTTCAGTTGTGTTCAAAAATCTGCATCAATCCATATCAGAAACGGACATCTTAACAGAACTCAAACTACGTCACCCATCAATTATTAAAATTACGAGACTACAAAAAGACAACATCCCAATCCCGGTAGTTGCGGCCGAGTTTAGTGGCAATGAACCTATTGAAACAATTCTTGAAATCACCCAAATATGTAAACACCGTGTGACTACTGAAAGACGTCGGAAACCCAAAGGACCCATCCAATGTCAACGATGCCTAGACTATGGACACACGAAAAACAACTGCAACCATGTCATTAACTGTGCATTTTGTTCCGGAAATCATTATTCAGTGATGTGTCCGCAAAAAAGTGATATATCGGTTTGTGCTAACTGCAATGGTAATCACAAGGGTGATATCAGAAACGAAACGTACTCATACTATAAAAAAATCATTGGACAAAAAAATAGTGACCAGTTCAAAAACAAAAGTAATGAAATGCACCAACAATCCAAATCCTCACCGCCAAACTTATCTCACACTTCCTTTCCAGGTTTACCACCAACTCAACCCATCCCGAAGTTTACACATCAAAACAATCCCAAACCAAACCCTTCAAATTTACCAAATCAACCACGCAATCGCATCCAATCATCTTCTCACTTAAACAATAATTCCAGCAACAATATAATCAACACAATCATAAACTCCATCACCTCCTGTATAATAAATTTCATCAACTCGCTAATACCATCATTAATCTCAACCATTCAAAATTCAGTCACAGAATATTTAAATAATAGTCATGCCAGGTCAAATTAATAAGAGCTTAATCTTCATGAATTGGAATGCAAACAGCATTCAAAATAAAGAAAACCGAATTTATCCATTTCTTGCATCATTACCAGATTGGGATAGCATGTGTTACCGAATCACATCTATGTGATAAAAACAATCTCCCGCGGCAAAAATCAAAGACGCAAATCTAATTAGCCTATTTAATTCGAATGAAAAAACATTATTACTCGGGGATCTTAATGCCAAGCATATAAGCTGGGGCTGCCACACTAACAATAATGATGGCAAGATCCTTGCTCGAACCATAACAAACAATAACTTAAAAATTATCACAACAATAGACCCAACCTACTACCCACATGATCAAACACGTAAACCAGATATATTGGGTATAGGTATAACAAACACAGACATAAAATTTCACACCACCACAGTGTCCGAGCTAGATTCTGATCACATCCCCGTACTGATCTCAGCACAAAAGTTAACTCCACAACATGCAACCGTACCTAAATCAAACACCCTAAAAATCAACTGGCGAAAATTCCAAGAAATACTAAGAAATAAAATCCCACAATTTGAAATATTAATTAGTCCCGCCGAAATCAATCAGGCTGTATCACACATGAATTCGCTAATCCACTCTGATATCCAAGTAACACAACTAAATATATCACCTAATAACCATAGTAATAAACATAAAAAATTACCATCTGATATTTTGATTGCAATCTCAATAAAAAATAAAACAAAGAGACTATGGAATCAGTTAAGAACACCGAACTTAAAATCAGAACTAAATTTAATCACAAAAGTAGTTAAAAACTTAATAACTAACCACAAAAACCAACAATACCAAGCATTATTATCTTCACTCCATGCTAACAACAACTCTTTATGGCAATTCACCAACAGAATACTGAAAAAGAAAAGCACGATACCACCAATAAACACTTCGACAGGTAAAGCATATACATCCGTTGAAAAATCTGAAGAGCTGGCATCCTACTTTTCGTCAACGTTTATAACAAACATCTCAAAACCACACCCTGAACATCAAACAATACACAATAACAACAAAAAGACATACTACGGTCCACATCACAACATACATCTCACCAATCCAGCCGAAATTAACAAAATAATTAAAAAATTACCCTCCAGGAAAGCACGCGGCCACGACAACATAAACAATACAATAGTGAAAAACCTACCTCCCCCTGCAATAGCATTTATAACTAACATTTACAACTCCTGTCTTAGAATAGGTTATTTTCCACAATCTTGGAAGCATGCCATAGTTATCCCCATTGCCAAACCGAACAAAAATCAAGCCGATACAAGTAGCTACAGACCTATACATTTACTCCCCACGTTATCCAAAATTTTTGAAAAAATAATTCTCAACAGACTAAAAGAACACTTACAAGCAACCAAAGCCATACCAAAGGAACAATTCGGATTCACTGAAAAACTTTCTACACTACACCAACTCCTCCGCATTACCGAACATCTTTATTCATCATTTCAAAAAAAATATCACACAGTAGCAGTTTTCATCGACATAACACAGGCGTTTGATCGGACGTGGCATGAAGGTCTCATATACAAAATAAAAAAAATAGGCACTCCACATTATATCCAGTCCATCATTCAAAGTTTCATCAGTAACAGGACCTTTTCCGTAAATGTAAACAACCACCATTCCAACCCAAGACCAATTTTAGCAGGACTACCACAAGGATCACCTCTATCACCTACTTTATTTAATTTATATGTTGCAGACATTCCCAAACTCAACGACATCCACATTGCACAATTCGCGGATGATACAGCCTTCTATAACTCCGGTCTTTCACTTACTGATTGCAGCAACAAAGTTCAATTGTACCTTAACCTAATAGACAGCTGGGCTTCAAAATATAAAATCCAACTCAACCCAACCAAAACGGCCGCCAAGATCTTCACACTCCGTCCACACTCACCCCCGCGACCACTCATGCTAAACAATACACACATCAACTGGCTCCCTCTTAATACCCCAATCAAATACTTAGGACTGAACATGGACACAAAACTCAATTGGAAGCAGCATATAGATGCCAAAATCATTCAAGCCAAAATCAAATTAATACAACTAAAGCCATTAATACACACAGATCCAGCCCATTATCATATAATTCAGCATTATTAATATTTAAAACAATAATAAGACCCTTGCTACTATACGCCTGCCCAATCTGGTTAAATGCAGCAAAAACCAACCAAAGGAAATTACAAATCATACAAAACCAATTCCTCAGAATTATCTCAAACGCTCCCTGGTATGTCACCAACAAACAGTTACATAACGAATTCGACCTAGAGACTATAGACCATCACATCACATATCTAGCCACCAACTTCTTCTCAAACATATCCCAAATCCCTTCATTAGCAGTTCACAGACTCGGCAAAAACCCATCACATAGAACCCGAATACAAAATAAATTTCCATTCCACATTTTTCTCAAAAAATTCTCTGATATAGATCCCGACTAGAGGAGCCCCATGGGTAACCTCAACCCTTGTATTAGTTTTAAGTTTAAATTTAAGTTAGTATTAAGCCATCATACATATGTAGAGTTATCTCAACTGAGCTATGTATTCACCATCTATGGCAAATAAATGATAAAAATGATAAAAACGATCTTCCGAATGACGTCCCTTTCGTACTTCGGAGTTAAGTCTCTCGCTCCAAAGGGTTCTAATGACTAAGATGTAAGAATGCGGAAGAGGGAAACTGTTGGGGATAAATAATATAAATATTTGATTGACAATATATCAACTTTATTTGGCATTTCTTTTCTGCAGGAAAGTAATTCAAGTTTCTGTGTTGTTGTTTTTTTATCCTTTATGAATAAACATTCTTAAACGACTACTGCTCGATCGTTCAACTTAGGCTATAAGAGCTGAGTTGCAATACAAATAAAAATGAATATTGCATACTGAGAATGGACAACAGGGAAACCATTATGATGCAATGATGATTTAATAAGAGATCGGAATTACACACCCCATTTCGGATTCCTTGTACGTATTTTCTAGATATCTAGAGCATCAAACGTAGAAAGATTGAAGTTTTTTACGGACTTTGAGTACCGAAAACTTTGTTTTCTCGTTGATCAGTACTAAAAAACATTATCTCTATCGTATTTTCAAGTCATTAAGCAATGAAAATATTACAGGAAAACTGCACTTCTCCCCACTGTCCGCCACATAGTTTTTTAACGGTTTTAAATGTCCACATCGTTACTTTTTACTTTCTTGTCTATTTCGTACATGAATACAGAATATAAAGGTAGATATGTAATGCTGCATAAAATCGGTATCGAGATTTTGGAGGGCCTTGGCAAAGTGTGTGTATGTTTTACATCTGTCTCGATATAAGCAAATGTATGCGACGAAGCAAAAGGTCGAAATAAAATTTTGGCCTACATTTGTCGCCAGAATATGGAAAACGACTTTTTTTTAATTATCTCTATAGAGAAGAAGCAGGTAAGTATTATTTCGTTGCATTTCTGTAAATGTCGTTTATTCCATAAACCAATATTTCAATCTGTAAATACAGCAAAACTACTTAATTTTTGCAATTGCCGTTACCTGGGTATTGGAACTTGCGCAAGTGTCCAGGAACGTATCCCCTGCGAGGAGCGCATTATTTTTAGATGTTCTTATCGACTTTCGGCGCCGCGTGAGACTTCTGAGAAAAATCGATTTGGCGGCGCGTCGCAGGCGGCGGGCGGGCGGGCGGGCCAGCCGGCCAGCCAGCGAGCGCAGCGGGCTTTGCGCGTGGGCTGCGCGTGGGGCGCTGCTGCGCTGCGCAGCGACCTCCACGGCCACTCTCAGTACCCATGTACTTGCCATTCATTGGCCAATGACGGGAGATGTAATTCTACGCTGAATAACAGTCGAATACCCTAAAAAAGGAAAATGTCGATGGTGTAAATTTTGTGTTCTATCCAAAAAAAACAATAATCTTCATTTAATGAAGTTATAATGCACTTTCTAGACATTGAGATATAAATTATTTTTTCGTGAATTTCATTTTGTTCATTTCATTTTTAATAAAATATTATTGTTGTTTCATTAAACTTTATCACATAACAACAACCTGGACAGGTCTTCGCCTCTCCGGGTTATTTTACAATACTTTTGTTCCTATAAATTTTTAATGATTGGCAAGTAGACGATTGAATAGTAATATTTAAAAATGAAAACATAAAAGTCCTTTTTTCAGATAAAATAGTTCTAAATAAATAGCATATGCACATACATTCGTAGCATAACATAAAAAATCATTAATGTAGTTGTATTGTAGAAAAACTCCTCTTTAATTTGAATAACGTCTTTGCGAATCTGTTTAGCATTAATTTAATCATTAACTGCTCTTACGCTCTTATTTCGAGAGTTAACGAGGAAAAATTTATGAGAGATTAAAATCTCCCCATTTCCACTGACGTTGATGAGTATTCAAAAGAATTGCCAGAAGGAAATTAATGTTCACAACACTTTCGTCACGTACGTGAATGACTTTCAAATTATGAGGAGATTCCTTTTAATACATTGATTTCGTTGATGTCTCTCAAAGTTTCCAATCTAGAAGGCCAAAAGATTACTTACTCTAGGAGATACATCCATATAACACGATACGCTAAAATGGTTAAAATCATCACCGAGAAGAGATTCAATTCCATTATTTTCATTTTGTAAATGGATCATTTTCCAAGACAATTAAATGGTTAAAAACGACAGAAAAGGAACCGAAAAGGCAGAAAATGTACGAAAAGTGTAGAATAATCAAAAGGATTTCAAATTACTCGCCAGGGTTTTTTCTTCGGTTTCTCTTGGCCATTGATCAAAAGCTGAGATGGTCCCGTAGTTCGGGACAATAGGATAAAATGAAGTATTTTGATGATGTATTTTAAGTTCGTGATATTTTTTTATTAAGCTTTTACGAAAATATCTATAGCAAAAAGCTTCTGGAACTTGTTATAATGATTTTCTGTGATGCAAGAAGGTGATCTGTGTTTACTTGTTAATTTACGAGAATCTTCCCGCCTGACGACAGACATTAATAAAAGCTACAATGGCCTCCACAACCTCTAATTGTGATTTTGCTCAAGACGTTTCAAATCTCAAGGTCTTCAGGGCTTCAATAAACAAAACGTTGCCAATGGATGTTTATTGTATTTTTTAATTAAAATGAAACAACCCAAATGTTGTATTTTAATTATAAAATGCAACGCAAATATACTTTATATTTTTTTATATTTATATTCATATTATGTACAAAAAATACAAAGAAAGAATGAACATCTAACAATTTGGATTTTTAACCTCTCAAGACCTTAAGATTTGAAATATTTATTTATACTAATAAATACTTTATTAATTCTTTATACTAATACTTTATTATTACTAATAAAAAATTTGTGGGATATGGATCTCGGGATCGGTCAATTAATGAAACACATTAGTTGGCCAACGTTTCAGAATATGTAATTGCTTCCTCAGGGCTACAATAAACACAATCACAAGGAATGAAGACAACATGTCTGAACAACATTACAAATCACACAATATATGCCATAAATCAACATATGTGAAGAAAAAAATTATATACTATATATATATATATATATATATATATATATATATATATATATATATATATATATATATATATATATATATAAAGCCAAAGTAATATAAACTATACACACCTTACTAATATACAAACTGGTCAAATTTCATGTTTGCCTACAGACCGACTCCAATATAGAGTTGCTAAAGCACAACAGGTCCATTGCAAGTCCGATCAGGGCCACGGCCCGAAAGTAAGTGAATTTAAAAACCGTGTTGTGTCAGGACCACGTGCTGAGCCACTCCATGCCAGAACCATGCGTATCCGGTTTTATTTTTATTTATTCATTTATCTATTTATTTTCCTTTCTTTCCCGACCACGTGTTATGAGGAAAACAATTGTTAACTATTATTTGAATTACTAAATTATTATTAAACTACCCTTAATAGACATCTTGAGTATTGAGAGAAAAATTAAATAAATAGTAAATTTGACGTACTTCCGGTCAATGTGTGTTGATATTTTATATTACTTAAATTCATTGGGTCAATTTTTGTTGTTTATTTTTTTTAATTAAAGAATTTCATGGTTACAATCAGACGACGTGCCAAGTGGGGTGTGCACAATGTAAAATATACAATATTCATCAATGGAACACTCATATGAATGAAGCCATTGACATCATTGCAACACAAGCAACCAAAAATTTTTTAAAAATCAGAAAATTGTATTACGTACATTTTGTATATAATGTATGAATTACGTAAATTTTGTCATGGTACCGGAGTGCAAGATATAAACAATGTCCATTAGTTCAAAAGCGGACGATAAGTAGCATCCGTGAGTTATTGGTAAAAAATAATGACATAGATGACGCCGCAAGGTAGATCGCATAATTTTGTTTTAAACAAGAGAGTAAAGGATAAAAAAGTTGACATGTTGAAGGATACAAGAAGACTCATTCGAGTTCTCGACACGATAGCGATCGGATCAGGGAGCTAGATATATAGCAGTTTACTTGAACGTAAAAAATTTACGCAAGTTCGGACGTAGTGTTTTATCATTGTTAGTATTCAAAAGATAGAACTCAGAAATTGTTTTATACGAAGTGAACAGTGAATGCCAAAAGTGGGACTTACAAATTTTATTAAGCGGACAATGATAATCGAACTTAGTCTCTGATGATAGGAACCCGACGATAACTTGGTGAACTTATATGCTAATATTTTAACAGCACTTAAGATTTTGCTTCGGTAATAAACTATAAGGAGGATTAGAACTTGTAGCAATTCAAGCAGGTGAATGGGGATGGAAAGCCAATGGATCAACAGTGTACATAGTGGTTTATGAGAAGAAACGACAAGATACGGATTTGGTCGGTAGCAAGAAAGAAGATTGGACGAGGCCCATTGCTGAAGTCTACGGGGAGACATCCTTTGCCAGAACAGTGTCCAAGATTCTCATGGATAACAGGTTCTATAGCGCTGTAGTAAAGGTCATGACCAAAAAGAATCTTATGCTAAAATTTATAAATACATTTGTTATTTTCTATTGATGAAAGCTGTTTATCATTTGCCGTCACGTGCAATCCAGTAGGATATTTAAATTTTGCATTTCAGATTCCACGCTTCTCCGTATGGGGGGGGGGGCGAATTAAGTAATCGTAAGTATTCACGATTTCTCGCTAAAGAACCCGTCGACTGAGTCAGCAACGGAGTTATAATTAAATACAATTTGGGAGCTCATTCTCGTAACCATTTCCTGGCGCCCGGGCGCCCATATATTTATTAGAAATTCGGAAACAGGTTACAGGAATTTGAGGGCAGCAAGACGGGTATATGGATGGGTATATTTCAATATGTACAATTCAACAACAATATGTTTCAATATAGATATCGTATACAATCTAAACAACGTTTTCTTTTACAGAAATTTGTGACAACTGAATTGTTTAACGAAACGAGTGTCACAATTGTCAAAACAGAATACAAATGCCAAGGGATGGGTAGTCTAAATTTTGAATCGGCTACTCAGAGGGAAAATCGACTTGCTGAAGTACTCACTCGCCCCATTGAAAATAATACTGCAAAAATGGAGCAGTGGTGTGTAATTTAGGAATGATCATTTACATATTAAGATTAATCTGTACAGTTGTTTGTCATATCAATTGCTGTGGTACTTTTTTCTTCTATTTGTGAAGAAGTTTAGTGCAGTTGATTATAATTCAGGAATGATCATTTATTTATTGAGACTAATCTGTGCTGTACTTTTGCATATCAATTGCTCCCAGTAATTGAATTCATCCATACTTTTCTATAAAAAATAAGCATCTATGAAAAATAAACTAATTTTTATCTAACAAAAAGTTTTTCTGAGCAAATAAATAAATCTGGGAGTTCTTGGTTTCTATTATTCAGCTCTCCTGTACAAATTGAAAAAAATGGAAAGTAATTCATGTTTTAGTAAACCCACTAAAATGTTTTCTTCAATATGTGATGGATTTCTGTGCAGTGGTATGTAATTTAGGAATGATCATTTACATATTAAGACCAATCTGTAAAGTTGTTTTACATATCAATTGCTCCCAATGAAAGAGTTCATTCATATTTTTTTTTAAATAAGAAAAAATTAATTTTTCTAAGCAAGTAATATCTGGGAGTCCTTGGTTTCTATTATTCACATTTCAGGATCCATAATCTCTATCACTTGAGATAAGATAATGATGCTAATATTGTTTTGTTATGTGGCTCAGTGCATTGTCAATTTATTATTTATACATAATGTAATGTTGGTGGATCATTAGTTTTCTAATGTATCAGTCATATGATGAATTGATTTATCTTAACAAATAAGTTTTATACTACATGTTACTTGCACATAGGACATTGAACATAAATATTTTTGTCGTCTTCAGAATTATAAAAACTGGTAATTATGTTTCAGAATAGATACAAGTATTTTCATTTATTTTTATGATTAAGATTCATCAATTACGTTATTACATCTGTAACTATTACTCCGGATCTACCTTCTACCGTACTCGTGAACTTCCGCGTGTTATACTCAGCTTAAAACAGTAAGTCCCTTCAAGGTCACGAGTTGACAGATCAATTTCAAAACTTCCTTTATGAATACAATAGAAGAAAAAATATAAAAATAGGATAAGTTTTACAATGTGACAATTAATTGATAGTGTTGGAATATTATATAAAACTCCGCAAAAATTATGTATGTCAGTCTACAAGTATTTTTTTGTAGTTTAGATTTGTTTATTGCTTTTAGTTATAATGTGAATGTTTAGAAGCTGAAACTTCAAATAAGAAAAATGTAATTATTTGTGGAAAAGTAAGCGAGGTAATCCGGAAATTTCCAAATGGGGGCCAAGAGAAGACAGCTATCGTGGCGTGACGGGGCAGAGCATGGCAGGGAGTAGGGCGGAGAAGGGATACAATGGAAGAGATAGAGGTAGATCCCGCCGCAGGGCATGAAAAGATTGAATTCCTCTTCGTGTATAATAATTTACTGTAATAAATGCCCGAGCAACGCCGGGTACTTCAGCTAGTAAAAAATAAAATCCATGAAGTAGCAAACGAAATCTTAGGAGAAGAGAAAAATATAGAGGGTGATTTCAAGAAGAGCCCCTGGTAGAATTAAGATATTCGTTGGTTGCAATTTGTGTGCGTAAAGAAACTAGGCGCAAATCATAACAGTTAATCTAAGTAAAAGAATATGTTCTGTTCTTATCTAAACGGTGGAAATACGCTGCATGCCGAATTTTTCTCCATCTTAATGTTCATACTCAATAATTACTCGGATTTTAAAAGAAGTACATCACCAAACGTTACTTAGAGATCTACAATATTGAAGAAGCATGTACAAAATATCCAAGACAAGAATCAATACGTTTTAATAAATAGATTGGACAGTGGAGACAGCTTAAAATTTCGACCACCAAGAATATACGCCGTAAAGGAGATGTGTGGGTTGCGTATTTACACAATAGTTTTTCACAACTTAATAAACAATATCTACCATTGGTCATATTCTGCTATTTATGTACGTAATAATAGTATGTTGTCTAGCTTTTTTGTCTCCAAAGATCAATATGACGCAAACATCGCTTGTTTGCACTGTGAAAATATAAGGAAGGATGCTCAGCTGTCTAGAGGGTTCCATAGGTCAATTGTTACATTTTAACTTTCTCGCTACCCAGTAGAGCATCACCCACAATCATCTAGAGCCACTTATGAGTACTCATACTTGTCTCCTAAAACTCACTGTATGACGTGGAGATTCCAGCCAAAAAATATTTTAAAATAGGTTAGAACGTTTATTTTGCGCTGATATTTTTTATTCACTACCGCTTACGGGGTAGAGAGGAAGTTTTGTAATGCTGCGCGAAAAAACGGCGAATTTTCGCCAGAAAAACTTATTACAGGGGTAAAGAAAAAGTGGATAAATACAGTTGTTAAATTAAGAAAAAATGTTCGAACAAGTGTTGAAACCAGAATTCATGTTTTGTGTGTCTTTGATAACGAAAAATCGAATGACAGCAAAACGTCTGTCTGTCTGTCCGTCCGTTCATACTTTATGTGAAGCCCCTCGGATATTTTCAAAAATTAAAAAAAAAATGGCTCCATCGTTTTTATTAAATTTTGTTGTTGGATAGTGCGAAAAACGTTTAAGATCTCGCGTAATGGTGCAGATCTCATGGTCGTTGAAAACCCTGATTTTTCGAAAATTGCAAAAGTTCAAAATTTTTTCGGCGTCTTTGTACAACTAAAATATTAAAATCAGGGAGTTTTTTTCTCAATGAAATTTGTTCTAAAAATAATGTTGAAATAAGGTCACGAACAATTTTTCGAAAATTCAGTACTTTTCGCCTAATTTTGCTTGAAAATACAGGCGAGAAATTACGTGCTGTTTGAGCACCACAAGTTACGTCTCGTTCTGTATAACACCTGGGGGATATACTGCAACAAGAAAGAAAGTTCTGTCTTTAATACTGGAGGTAAAGAGAGATTACAAGATTGTAAGAAGGGTCCGTTTTGACAAGTTCTTGGTCACTGCTGGCAACATAACTGCAGGTTATATCCATGCACTCATTTTGTCAGTGCGTTCGTTTATAGTTAGCTCATTTTAAATGGCTTTATCACTATCTTTTGCAATGTCTTCGTCCTGCATGACGTTCGTTTCTCGACCTGTCAAATTGGTATCTTCTTCAACTAACTCCTCTATATGGAACAGATTTGTAAGTAAATTTGAACTACCAGAACCCTTGCGATCACATCGGGAAGAGCTGTAGGAAGTTAGAAAAGTCCTATATGTTCAGTGTACGGAAAATCGAAAATCCCCAAAACATTATTTCATAAGGTTCTGTAATTATTCTTGAAGACTAATGAAGTGAGAGGTTTACAAATTCTGGAACAATACAATCACTATTCACAATGAAAACAAAGTTAAACTTGTTTCTGGAAAGGTATCTGTAATGGTAATGTGGTAGTCGAGATCTGTAATTGAAATGTTTTATATTTACCAAGATCTGGTCATGTATGTTCCAGGGAACTATGGTGAAAAATTCCTGCAGTTCATCGCAACTTATAAACGTAATGCACCACATATAATGAAAATCACGGAACACTTTTGGTGAAAGAACACATGTTCCAGACGATTGCTGGTCATTGCGCTCATAAACACTCACTAATCATTGTATTTCAAAGCATTATTCAAACTTAAAGAAACTTGCTATTTTCGTTTCGCTAACAATAACCTCAAGCTCATATTTCTCAAAGATGAAATGTCGACATCTTTTAATAGATCTATTACAATTCACGCAATGAAATAATGAACAAATGACGGCAGAAAAGCGTTAAGTATATTAATTTCAAGATATTATTAAAATCTAGGACTTATTCTGTAAAATCAATTAATTAGAGCATGTGATAACTCACCTTTCATTTCAAACAAATCAAGAAATTTGGTTGAGTATAAAGTTGAAACGTTTTTCTAAACGAAAACTATTGTTTTAAATATTCATCATGTCAATTTCAATATTGAATATGTCAGAGGTTTTAATGACAGTTTCAGCCATTTTCCAGAAAAATTTGAAAATGTACCAGGCCATTCATGCAAAAAATACATCTAAATTAAAATACATGAATGGTCTAAACACCATAACTCGTGTATCTTTCTCCTGCCGTATTCAACAAATTGCAGATTACAAGCTTCTAATACGTCAGAGTTCTGCGTGGCACATATTTCCATCCATCCCAAATTTTAGGGTACAAAATTGCGTGTATTTTCTTCGCAACTGCAATAGTCTTAACAGCTCTACTACAACTAGTCTATCAACAAGACTCTCTTAGTCTTTGGAACAGCATTAACAGATCTTCATCCTGATGTTGCAGAGTTACAGCTTAAAAGAACCTTAAACACGTATTTTACTACGAATATTCGAGATTGAATTCTTTTCCTCTCTATACTATAGCGTAAATTGGTTATACACTGGTTATACATAACGCATAAAATGTTGTCTTGTTGTTACCTAAAAGAGCATAAAATGATGCCACTTGTCTCCTAAAACCCATTGTAAGAGAGAAACCTGTTAATTGCAGCCAAAATATATTTTAAAATAGGTTAGAACGTTTCTTTTGCGCTGATATTTTTTATTCACTACCGCTGACGAGGTAGAGAGGAAGTTATGTAATTCTGCGCGAAAAAAACGGCAAATGTTCGGCAGAAAAACTTGTTACAGGCTGCTGGCAACGAAAAATGGATAAATCCAGAAGTTAAATTTAGAAAAAAAATCCTCTAACTGTAGGTGGAGCCGGAATCCAGGTTTTGTGGATCCTTGATACCGAAAAATAGATTGACGTCAAAACGTCTGTCTGTCCATTGGTCTCTCTGTGAACAACGCTAGCGGCTAAACCGTTCAGCCAATTCTGTCCAAAATCGATATTTCCCAATTGTCCTGGGTTATGTCGCAGCCCCTTGAATTTGATACCGATATTTTAATTTTGGGGATACTTTACAGGCCCCTGAGACATTTTCAAAAAAATGGCTCCAACATTTTTGATTAAACATTGATATAGGGAATATAATATTGCTGGAATACGAGAAAAAAATAAACATTTTTTCGGCATCTTCCTACAACTGCAGTTACGAAGACAAACTTTTTTTAATGAAATGTGTTAATGAAAACCATATCTAAAAATACTGTCATGCTCAATTTTTCAAAAACATAAGTATTTTTTGCGAAATTTTGTGTCAAACAGGCAATTTTTATTTTCTTTAAACCATTTTTTCTTAAATATGGGACAATTGTTTTAAAATTAGATTTAGACCTTCGATGGCGTAAATGACGCTTAAGAGAATCGTGCAAGTCTCATGTTCGTTGAAATGTCTGATTTTTCGAAAATTTAAAAAAAAATTAAAAAATTTCGCCTTCTTCATACAACTACAATTGAAGACATGAGTGCAAGAACCAGATAATAACCAAATGTAAAGATTCGAGGAAGATGAGAATACATTTTACATTATTTGGAAAGAGTATCACATTTTCTTGTTTTAGATTAAGGAAGGGAGCAATGTGAACATTTTCTCGAATTTTAAATGCAATATCTTCAGTAGAAATAGGTAATAATTATATACATCGGTTGTTTATAAAGTAAACCATATTCGGTTAGATACAAACCTAGGCTATCGCCTGCTTTAAAAACTTCAACGGTGACTTATTTGCTGTTTATCATCTTCATGACGTTAACAAATACAACAAATGAATGCCAATTTCCCTCATGGTACCGATATGTAAGCAGTGTGTATACATATAGACTCAACACAAAACATACAGGAACCAATAATAAATGCACGAAAATGGTATTTACAAAGCTCTAACAACTCAACTTTAAATTTCGCATCTTAGCTTTGCCTTCATTTCGTTCATCTTGAACACCAAAATTGCATTGCCGCCTCGTGTCACGTTGTGCGAATGTGTGCAAGTGGTGCGCCACGTTGGGAGGTGGTGGGTGTCGCACGCGGCCGGCGGCGGCGCCGCGGCGCGCTCGCTGCCTCAGGCAAAGGGGCGCGGGGCGGCGCGGGGCGGCGCGGCGTGCGCGAGCGGCCAGCCGAGGTCAAGGCCGCGACGCCAGGCGAGGCGACGCGACGCGACGCGACGCGCTGCCTCCGAGCTCACGCCAACTCAGCCGCCGTCAGCGTTACGGATGCGGCGTCGATGGCGATGCTTTTATAAAATCATCAAGATGGTTCGATTTTGAGCTAATTGTGGCCAAGAACTACCTGCAGCATTTTTACTTTCTTGCTACGGAGTGGCCAGAAAGTTATGTAATGCTACGCGAAAAAAAGTCGAATTTTCGGCAGAAAAAATTCTTCTTACATTTATTATTATTATTATTATTATTATTATTATTATTATTATTATTATTATTATTATTATTACTTATCCCTAGTAACTAAAAAGTGGGTAAATCCTGTTGCTAAAATTAGAAAAATAATCGTCTAACACGTGGTGTAGCCAGAATTCATGTTTTATGGGTCTTTGATACCGAAAACTCGATTGACGGCAATATGTCAGTCCGTCAGTTCATCAGTCCGTCCGTCCGTTCGTTCGTTCGATCGTTTGTCCGTCCGTCCGTTCGTTCGTTCCTTCGTCCGTCCGTCCGTGAACGACGTAGCATCTAAACCGTTCATCCGATTTTCTCCAATCGATCTGGCTGATATCATGGCTCCTTGAATTTGAAACCGATATTTTAAATTTGGGGTGTACTTTACATGAAGCTCTTGGGACATTTTCAAATATTTAAAAAAAATGGAGCCATTTTTGATTAAATTGTGTTGTTAGATAAAGTGAAGGACGATTAAGAGAATGGTGTATGTCTCATTTTCGTTCAAAACTAAATTTTTGTAAACTGCAAAACTTCAAAATTTGTTCGTTCTCTTTCTACAATTACAATTATGAAGATAGAGATTTCCTTAATGAAATATGTTCCGTAAAAATAGATTTTGAAAAAAGGTCATGGACAATTTTTCGAAAATTGAGTACTTTTCACGTAATTTTGCGTGAAAGTATGGGCATGAAAGTACGTACTGTTTTAGCACCATTAATTTATTTCATCTGACCATCTTGTCCTTGGCCTTCCTCTGTTCCTCCAACCTATTCTTGGACACCATACTCTTGCTTCATATGACAAGCTGTCATGGTGTAATCTCATAACATGTCCGGCCAAATGCCCTTTCGTTACGCTTGCTTTGGTCGCTGCTTCCGTTATTTTAGTTTTTGCTCTTATTAACTCACTATTAATTTTCCTTTTAATGTTATTTGCAAAATTTTGCGTTCTATTTTTTATTTTTTTTATTTTTTAAAATATTTTTTCTACATCTTCTTATTGCGGTTTTGTTTGCCTCCGTTAATGACCAAGTTCGTGATCCATAGATAAAGGCTTCTAAATCATTGGTTTCCTTAATTTTCTTCCTTGTTGGGATATTTATTTTCTTGTTTAAAAGAATGAATGCTAAATTCCAAAACTTTTTCCATGCTATTGTTATTCTGGTGCTAATTTCCTAGTTTGTTCTGTTTTTGAATGAGATCAATTATCCTAAATATTTATATTGATGTACCTATTCGATAATTCGTCATACTACTGTCAGTGGTTTTGAGTTGTTTTGTCATTACCTTTGTCTTCTGCATATTCATGTGAAGTCCTACTTTATCGCATTCTTTGTTAAACTGTGTAAGCATTTCTCCTATGACTTCGCGTGTAGTTGCTATTGTTATTTTGTTAGCTCCGTGTATTTTTTGTGGCCCTGTGAATATTCATGATTCCTAATGCAGTTTTAAAAAATTCGATGTTTAAAATCATGATGGGGTGATGTTTTATTAACATCGATGTTGTAATTTGAAACATTCACGTTTAGAAACACTGATGCTTTGTCGCGAATGTCGCATCCCCAGTCAGCGTCGCAGACAATGCTCGGTGGACCCACTCCAAAGACTTGTCGCATTTCGTCCCTTGGCGCCTCCGTGAAACTTATGAAATATGTAATTTAAAAGAAACTTTCTGTACTGGTTCATAAAAAAACATTAACTTATATAATACAAATAATACCTTTGACTAGCGCGTAAACTCCGCAGATTATTACATCAATGTCATTATTTCCATCAGTAACAGTAGCAACAGGAACTCTTATTCGAATGAGTACATTGATACAGCCTACTCCAAATCTCGTCACAAATCTTCAAACTGTCTCACGGCGAGTAGCTTACGAAATGTGACGTCATGGTCACACTAGCGACATCTCTTGGGAAAATATTGTAATGTAAGTTTGTGAACTGCAATTGACTTAATCCTCAGTTGCACGTATCAATCGGATGTTTAAACGCATTAAAATGTAATGGATATTATGTTTATTAAAATGTTTATTTAATTTATTGACATACCGATAATGGATAACTTCAAATGACGTTATCAAACACAAACGACTAAAAATTGTATTTTTGCTTCAGAAATTGTATACTTTTTTGCTTTTAAGAAGCCAGTTTATCAATTCATTTCTCCTTTGTGAAGAATAAAATAGTAACCAATCACTGGTCAGTAATCAATAATTATTATTGCCGTTTTTCGATATCATTTGAATTTTCTACTCCCAAAAATTATAAAAAAGTAATTCCATGTTTACATAGTTTAGTTAGTTGATATATAATTTTCTTTGAAGCGTATTATTTACTTTATTTACATCTCATTAAAGTAGATGTAATGTATTTACTCGGTAATAGACATTTTTCTATATAGATATTTTCATCAGGAACACATGAAACATATTTTGATAACCTTACAAAATAACGTATTACGCAACAGGCGAGAGCTATAATAAAATACAGATTTATAACAACATTTATTTCAATCGATATTGAAAATTTTCGGGGTGTATTTTTAACGGTGTGAGTCCAAAAAATGTCACCCGTTGATTCTCAATAAACGAGAACGCCGTATCTTCTGAAGCGCACGCGTTGCTGGCGCCGTTCTCCGCTAGGAAAACACGCTCGTAACGTGGCGCGCAGCCACCGTCCAAACTAAGCTGGAACATAAAATAGCGACGAGAGAGAGAGAAGCGTTTCCCGCCAACTCGCCGCTCCTCGCCCAACGCGGCGATGGGGTGTTCCTTCCTTTAAAAACTCGCCTCAGCCGCCGCCGCCGCGGTTGACAGGGCCGGTGATTAATATGATGAACAAACATAAAACAAACGCAATGAGCTGTCACAGGAACAGGTGAACGGTAGAGGCGTTACTGACGCGAGTGCAGGGGAGGGGTAGCGGAGTAGGACCCGACGCGCCGGCGCCGAAGGGAGGGATACGAGCGCCCAATATCCGAGCCGCGCTGTTACCACCAGCAGCGGACTGCGAAGGGGAAGGATACCGCGATTTGCCTGCAATAAACAACGCGCTGTTATCAGGCGTCAATTTCCCGTTCCTTGCGTCTGCGGCAGCAACGCGCAGGAAGCGCGCACGGCGCCACGCGGTAGGACCGCGGCGAGCAGCGGCCGCAAGAGCTGCGCCAGCGGACGAGCCAGCGCGCTGGGGCCGCTCGCCCGCGCCGAGCGCTGCGGCCGCCGGGCGGGCGCCGCCGCGCCGAGCAGCGGGCGCTCGCGGGGCGCAGAGGGGCCGGGGCCGCCGCTGCCGCCACCGCGTCGCTCCGGGATACGCTGGTTCCCGCCTCCGCTGCCCGCCGCGCCGCTCGCCTGCCTGCCCCCGCGCGCCGCGCCGCGCCGCGCGCAGCCGTCCTCGCGGCGCCGCACTCTCTCCTCCCTTCCTCTCTCTCTCTCCTCGCTTGCGCCCGCGCTCTCTGCTCTCCGCGCTCCCGCTCCCGACGCCGCGCCTCCCACTCTTCGTCCCTCCGTCTGTGCCTCTCCATTTCGGCCTCGCTCCGCCGCGGGCCCGCGTACGGCTGTGTGCGGTGTTCCCGCTGTCTCGGTGTATGTAGTCCGCCTCCGCTTCTCTCCCCTCGCGGGTACTTTGGACTGCATGTCTGAATATATAGTTAGTTATATGGATTACGGTGAAATATCTCTGTACACTTTCTATAAGAAAATATACCTACACACTTCTCTGATCGTTTGTTGTGCAAATATTTCCAATTATGAATTCATATGTATTTCCCTTCATTTTCGATCTTTGTTCTCCAAATACAATTAATGCTAATTAAAACAAACAAAAACGTATAGCATCTCTAAGGTTTACAATCCAATGAGGCATTTGTTAAACTTCATAAATTTACTGTTTATATTCTTCCGTTTTGAGTGATCGGATTTGAAACGCAATTTTCTCATTTTGTATTGCAACATAACAAATGTGTGCTGACAATCACAGTATTGGACAGAGTTGTGTTATATTTAACAAAAAAACAAGCGTTGAAAGAAAATATTATATAATAATATTGTTGAAAAGTTCTACCTTTTTCCGAAGTTCATATTATATGGCACGGTTATCCTTAGCAGCAGATGTCAGATTCCACATGTTGAAAAGTACCGTAAACTAAGTCATTATTTTTCCTTTTTCTTGTTCTTTTTTCCCGCTTTTCTAAACACAAGTAACGGATATGTTCGTGATAATAGTTTTTCCAACCAGAAATCACCGCATGACATTGCTTGATCAGTACGATTTACTGCACATATGCAAGAAATACGCATTTTCAAACATTAGTTGGTTTTGCATCTCATTGCATCTCTTATCACTACTACATCGAGAACGACTGCAAGACCACGTGACATGAGCCATCAGGTAGGAAACGCCAGAGACATCTAGTGTACGAAGCAGAAGGCTCCGCAGATAAGCAAAAAAATGAAGAATGGAGCGAGAGATCGCGTGTTAGGTTAGAGTTGACAAAAAATATACCACACGTGACATCAAAGAATGAATAATTGGAAAAGTATTTACATTGAAAGCACATGCGTTACAATTTTCTTTCAAAAAATGTGATAAAATGTGATAAAACGCAATTTTAACGTTATCACAAATACGTTTTTCAAATTCTATACTTTCACTGTTACAGTTGCATTAATTATAGTTGGATTAATTTGATCAACATGAGCATTTTTTAGCATGGAAAATGTTCTCGTATATCGTATCTCTATGCACGGTTCGTGTCTTCTAAAATTACATGTATTCATAACGTTAAAAATATCCTTAAAATGCGTTTTAAAAAACACCTGCATAGGTTTCTTTTCGCTACAAAAAACCGTGTCGAGGACGCAGAGTAGAGGTCAATACTTAATCTGAATTTTAACATTCAAACAATGGAATGCGTTCATTCGAACATTAAATTGACATAGAAATCAGTTTCTTTAAGGAAGCGCCAAGTTTCTGACTTTTGATTTTCTGACCCCTATGTTCGCTCACTCAATTTTCATGTGTGTTTTACGAAAAGTAGATTCGTACAACAGGTTCGCTTCAAGCTCACATCCATTGTTTCAGCATACTGACTAGAACCAAGAGCACCACCCAACCAACCAACCAACCCTCGCTCAAAGTGAACCATTGCCATGATAGAACCACCGGGAAGGCGCAGAGAAGCAGTCTCGCTCTACGCTTTATCCGGCGTAGTTGTCCCTACCCACTTGCACCGCCGCCGCCGCACGTCATGACAATTTCGTCACAGCCCAAGGCTTTCGGGTCATGGGGCCCGAACATACCCGAAGCTCCCGACCGCCTCACGAAGCCCCCCCTCTGCCGAGTGCGCCCGAACGCTCCCGAGCGCTGACGACGAGGAATATGGCGTATCGCAGCGGCTCGTGTGGCTGCCGCCCGAAGCTCCCCAGTACGGCGGCTGCATGGCGCTACGTTGGTTGGGCCGGCGGATGCGTTAGTGCTATGGTGCAAGCAGAAGTAACTGCGAGTGGCAATGGCTTCTGGCTGACTTAGGCGACAATGTGGTGTGACGTACAGGTAAGAATACGGCTTTTTCAGTTCGCTGTGTGTTTTTTCTGGGCCAAAATTTCACGTGAAAAATGCGTCATTGTTCGTCAACGTTATACAAGTGCGGTCTGGATGTTTCATAAGTGTTTGAATTTTGTATAAAAATTAGATTCAGTGCTATTGACTTTAGTTAACATATATATTTCGTGGAAATATTGACGCACAATGACAATTTTAATCAAAATAACATCACCTGACCAGTATTGACATTATTATCTCTTCCTTATTCCTCACACGCATGACAACGTAGAAAACCTTGAGTAGAAAATTACTTTCATACAAATTCCACGTCTGCATGGATATTTATTCAAAACATCGTGCTGTTTTGATGTCTTGTGCTTGGTTTAGTGAACATCATATGAGGCCAGCGTCGCATATCTTTACGAAGTGCTAGTGCCCTGTGTCGTTGTTCCGAGTGTGATTTGAAGCATTAGTGTGCGAATTGAAAGACTGTCATTCAAAAAACCAAGATTGGAAGCTGCGGGGTGTCCGGGGGCGGTGGGCGGGAAGTGACATCCGTGAGCCGCCGCCGTCCGCGGCATGTGTTATGGCGTTTTGAATTTGAGCGGGTCTTCGGCGCGGCGCGGAGGGGGAGGGGCAGCCTGTTATCATACACTCCCTCTGTGGCAAGTCGCTTCCGAAACTTGCGCCACCTTGTTTCAGTTGCTTTGCTGCCCTGTCTACGTCGGCATGGAAAGGAATGGAAATGTATGTGGCTGCCAACTTGGGGAAAATCCTCTCTCTCTCTCTCGAGGGAACATCGAGGAAGGCACAATGGCGCAATAGTGGAAATTTTGATTTTTCCCCCCTCGGTATTCTCTGTATTTAATGCGACGGAAGGATGTCGTGTGGCAGAGGAGGGAATATTACTTTTGAGAGAATGGGATGGATAATTAAATATTTTCTTGTGCGATATATAGATTCGCGTATACAATATATGTACACGTTTGCAGAAACCTTTCTTGCGAAAAGCATTAGGGGAGTAATGTTCTGAACAAAAGGCTTTTAGAAAGAAATCCCACATTTTTCATCGCTTAAATGCTTTTGGTAAGATGTAATAAGATTAACCGAATATATTTACAAAACTTAAAAACAGTGGGGTTATCTTAAAATGTTCCCCCTAATCCATAAATTGATGGATCAGTCGCCCACAAATACAACCGAAAACTTCATTAGACACCCTCGCAAAATCGGTAACATGTTCGGATTTCGCTTGTACTCTTTTCGACGAGGATGCAGAGATGTTGAGGATTCTCTAGCGCGAGGGTTGGGTTTCTCGAGGGTTCGGAACAGTGCGAGGACTTCGGTGGAGCGACAGCGGGGGCGCGCGCCCCGGCGCTGTCCCGCCCGCCCGCGATTGGGGCTTTCGGAGCAGCCTCTTCACGTGGTCGCCCGCCGGCTCCTTTGTTTACCAAAGCGTCGCGCCGCGACGGCCGGGTCAGCTCGCGCCGCGCCGCGGCCAGGCACCGCGTGCTCGCGCCAACGTGCGCCGCCCTCCGATGACAGGCCAGGCGCAATCGCGCTCGCGGGCTGGCCTTTTGCTCGAGGCGTTTGGTTTCTCCTTCATTGGTTTTTGTTATTGCTTGTTTTGATCTTCGGTTTTTCTAAATTTAAGTGTCATGTAATACAAATTCAAATGTTGAATTTTTTTTCAATTTGTTTACCGTTTAAAATGCAAATATTTGTTAATTCTTAGGTACAGATCGCGAAATATTCCATTTCTTGTTCTACAGTTATTTTTTTCAACAATACCGAATTTTTTCATGCTTTCAAATATTGTTGTAAAGTCGCGTGATTAATTGCTTACATTTTCTCGCTTTTGCTAAAGAAACATATTTTCTCCATTCTGAAGAAATCAGAGAAAGCAAAACGTACATTTCGAATGCGCCGGGCACCTCGGTGACGCGTTTGCATTGTTGGCGTATTGTTGCGCGTGAGCGCGAGCGCTGTCGGCGGCCATTGTTGCGGTCGCCGGGGGTAGCGATGGAGCGGTGGTGGCGATGGAGGCGGTAGCGGCAGCTGCGCGCGCCTCGAACAATCGACGCGCTGGGCCTGCAGCTGCTGCCCCGTCCGGCGCCGTGCGCTCCAAGCCCAGGGCAGCTGCGGCCCCTTCGCGAACGGCCCTTCTCATGCCGCTTTCCCAACTATTATCGCACTTTGTTTTAAATTTTTAAGAAAAAAAAAATTATTTTGTGCCTGTGAATAGTTGTGCAAAACGCGTGGTATCCATTGTTGCTGTCCCGAAAGACCCTTCTGCATTCTGGTTATGTTACGTGCTCAATAGGGTTGGAAAAGACTTGTAACTGCAAGTCAGGAAATATTTAGTGAGTCGTGTTTCACAGTTCTTTGCATCATTACAAATGCAAAATTTAATATCGAAACGTTGGAGCGGAGCCCGTAAAGGAGGAGTCTTTGCTGTACATTGATTGAGATTGTATTTTTATTCAAGTGCAATTCGACTTCATTCCGCAATTAATACAATTCATTTGAGGAAACTAAACGATAATCATCCACATTTCACATTTTACTTCAAAACATTTATGGAATAATTTTTACAGTATAATACTGTCGTAGTTTTTAAATAGTTTTAATACCTTGAAATGAAACGATTTTTTAAGAACGATTGTTTTAAAAGTATTGCGTGTTTTTGTAGATTTGGTGCATATTTTTCTATTGGATATTGCTTTTCGTACAAAAAATACGAAATCTAACCACTCGCCGCCCTTTGAAATGCTCTTACAGGAGAAAAGGTCACATAGAATCTTACTTTGATGTTTATATTTTTTATTGTTGCCAATTGGCATAGTAACGTCAATGTGACGACTTATTATGATCGGTAAATATTGATGGACGCAGAGCATATAAATGGGCATTCGCTAACATGGCAATTTGTTTTTTATTGCAATGTTACATCTCTGTGAAAGGTAAAGAGCCTTCAGGCTTGTAACTTTGTCTTGATAGAATAAAACATAGATTAAATAACTTAATAAACAAAAAGATCTGACTCTTGGATACAATATTCCCTTCTCTTGACATTTTGAGTGGAATTTAACAAAATATTTCCGAAAGAGCAGTCATTATTTGTATGATGAATTTTGTTATATTTATTTAGCCATTCTCTTAATAAGGAGATGGACACTGAATTTGTAAGAGGCATTTTTATGGCCAATCCAAGTGTAGATATACTCCATCGCGTGCCGGCGAAGCTTTGGGGTCCTGGTCACGAGGATCCACCGACATGTTATACTCAGGAAACACTCCAATATCCGTTTCAAATTACTTGAGCATTTTGTCTCAGTGGATTTATGATTTAGATAATGTATATCTACAATGTGAGAAATTGACACTTTTCAAAGCGACTTGCTTTAAGGAAACCCTGCTTGGGAAGGAATGATTTGTCTTTCATATCGCCCATTTATTTGTTTCGAGTGTTCTGATGCATTTATCCAAACTTGTGTAGCGTATTTCATTTTTAATTCTTGTGAATTATCTTAGTCTAGCCACAACTTGTCATTAATTTGACGACGTACGATTTAATTCGTCCAGTTTTTATGTAATATGCAGTTTTCGGAAAAATCCCATCTCAATGAAATTCGAGAAAAAAAAAGAAAGATTTTAATGCGCGCTGGCGTCAAGTGCCTCTAAACAGTGAAGCACTCGTAACTGTAATTGTTTTGCAGTGAACTGAAAACCAGCGCATTGTGCCGCTGCAGTTGGGCGTCACTTTACGATGTCATCAGGTGGATGGCCCGTCTATTAGCGGGGTTCGCAAATGGGACATCCCCCCCCCCCCACGCCCTCGAGTCGCCACCCCGCGCGGTGTTATTGTTGGCCCATTACGGCTGTCCGGCGCTATTGAATGGGCTGATAGTGGGGCAGTCTTGCCCCAACCCTCGACGCGCCGGCGGCACCTGCTCCTTCGAAGGGAACCTGACACCTGAGCGCCCTCGCGTGCTCGGCGCCTTAAAACGGCCTGTGGCGAGGTCAACCACCCCTCTGTGAAGGGCCCGCTCTTGTGTTTAGGTCATTGGGCAGTCGTTCTCGAGTCGAGGGTAATTTGCGGGGATTGTAAATAAAAGGGCTTACGAGGGAGGAAGAAGTATCTTCTTGAGAGGGCTTTGAAACTCCAGAGGCTTCGAATTCATTGTTTTATTGCTTTTCGCCAAAAAGGTAACGGATTACGGTGGCACTTTTATGAAGAGGAGTTTTTGAAGTCTGTTAAGATGATAATGTTTCTGATTTGTAGGAATTTATTACTTGGGAAAGTTTTGCTCAAAATATGACCATCGCGCCCTAACTTTTCGAAAGAAAACCAACATATTCATATTCATAATATTATTTTAGTATCTGTCCCAGGTATTATAGTAAAATAAGTATTTCTGGGGAAAAAATAAATCCCCTATCAGGATTTTCTTGCACGAACATTATCAAGATGTATATTGTATCGTTCGTGGAAGGATCGATATGATCGATCGCGAGGAATAAGAGTAATACATTATGTGGCACGTTTAATTTCATATAACTGAACATGGATTTTGACGTTCGCTTCATCAACTTCAATTTGTAATTCTTCCTTTCTTCGCTTTTTCCCGATTTACAGAAGTAGTAATCTCTCCACAATCTCCTTACGTTGGAGCTACTGAGCGGATACACCGGCAGTAAGAGACGATTGAAAACGAAATTATCGTCTGTTAATTGCCACTTGCGCGGAGGAGGTGGAGCTATCTGCCGGAGATAGGAATAACATCGGCAAAGCCGGGCCGGAAATTGTCTGTCGTCCTTGTTACCACTTCCATGCTGTGACGTTCTTGAGATCGCTTTGTACACCTGCCGCTTTTTCTTCCGCACTCCGCCAGTCAGCGCCACGTGCAGACCCGCCACCCTGTGCCTTCCCACTCCCTTCCACTCTCTCGCAGGAGAACTTTTCGTTCTTGTTGCAAATTCAATTCTACTCCCAAGCACTGGGCGAGCTTTGTTGTCGTTCGCATTAGAAAACGACAATTAAGTTACGCCCAAGGATGCGCCCGTGCGCTTGGACAGTCCCTAGACAAAACAAGATCTGGTTAATGGGGCTCGCGGGGTACCTGCCCTCTCCGTGATTACACGGCTCGTAGGGCGCTGCCAGATAACTTCTTCGCGTGAATAAAATACCGCCTTCGTGCGCCGTGCCAAGGCTCCAGTGCCACAGTTACAGGTGGGTGGGTGGGTGGTAGGGAGGGAGGGCGGGCGGGCGGGCGGGCGGGCGGTGACACTTCGTCTGCCCGGGCACGCGCGGGCCGCTTGGCTGCACGCATCAATTGCGAACACTGACCTGCCCGAAGCCCCGCCGGCGTTGTGTCGAACCGAGATCGCTGGCGGCGGAGGTGTGGGCGGGGGCGGGCCCCATTAAGGGCGTTGACTGCTTCTGGCATTGCTCGCCGGATCGTTTATCGCGCACTTGCCTCCGACGCTGGTAGATGCACATTTGACGATTTCCGAAGTGGGCTGTGGTTGTACGTTACTATCCGAAATAGAAACAAAAGCTCCAGGATGATTTTTCTTCTCGAGTTTCGTTTATAGTTGACGTTTGAGTTGCATGCACCTCGTGGGACCCTCAGCGTTCCGAGGTGTTAAATCGCTTTCAATTGAAGCATTAATTAAACTAATTACGCTTTTATTGTTTGGAAATATTTTTGAAATATTGGCGTTTGTAAGCATTAAAACGATTTCACATCACTTCCCAAAAGGGAAATACTGAGAGGCTTATCTGAAGAGTTTGTGATACGTCATAATGACGCAGCGTCTAAGCCTCGTCGCGCAAAACAAAGCCCGCACAGTCCCAGTTGAAACAATTCCTACACACACCTTCCCCTGTTGGAATTTTGCTCGCGATTCTTCAGCATTTATCTCGTACGGTCGTTCGCTGCAATAGCTATCTTGATGCTGAAGAAATTTTCTGTGAATGCCTATCGTGTTTGTGGATGGGACGCGGTTGCGGAACGCGGTCCCACGTGTGCCAACGTTATATCAATAAAGCTCTAAAGCTCGACCTCTGCCCGTGGAGATTCCGCGAAGGAGCGAACACTCCCTCGCCGCCCTCCGTTTCACCCCCGCACTTGCTTCGAGACCACTGTCGCCTCAGCAACAGATGGTCGCGGACATGCTTGGGAGTAGAGCCGACGAAGGATGCGAACATGCTCTTGTCTATTTCTGCACCTTGAGGAAGTGAATCCACTATGGAGAACACGAAGTTTTCTTTTAGTTAATGTAGATAATTCGAACAAACCCATACACTTTGCGATCTTAGTCATTCTTTCAGGATATTGCAAATAATATACTAGATGAAATGTGAAAGCATTGTGAAATACAGTTGAACCTAGCTAATTCGTACGCTTCGAATTTTATTCATCTCTCTCCACTATTAGAGCTACTCAAACACTACTTAGTCCAAATATTCATAATTTCACTTTAGTGTTCACATTCAGTTTTGAAGTATATTTATGTAATTTGATTTAGTTCCTGCTATTTGATATACTATCTGGTTACTGCACACACCTCACGTTGCTGAGTTTTTCCTCGCGATTTCACTCGAACGGTCGTGTGCATTACATTCAAATATGCTCATGCGTAAGTCGGCTGCTTAGCTTACATGCAAAATAAAAATTTTGAAAAGATTACACGAACATTCGAGAACAAAAATTTGTAAATTTTTTTACATCGTAGATTCGCAGATGAAGTACATATTATGCGTACGGCATTTTCCCATGAACATAGGAGTAGCACAACTATTGGAACATTTGGCTGTAATTAGAATATGAAGAGAATACTGCGTTAGCTTTCTCGGGAAATTTCATTGTTCGGACTTTCACCTGCGGTTCCCTAATGCCCGTAGCTTTGAATTTAGTCACAATTTTTGTTCGGTATTTCTTTCTGAGCGCGTTCGTAGGTACTCTGTTTTCCACATGATAGAAACACATTATTATTTGAGAAAAAAAAGAGTAAATAAAATGATTTTCTCATGTCTAAAATTAGAAAAAAATCGGAATTTTATTTAATAATCAAGAACCTTTGATTGTACTTCATTCGTATTTTATATTATAAATACGAAGTGTTGTAAACCATGAGTGATGTTGAAAATGCTAATAGATTAGCTATTCCTTCGAGTAAGTACTAAGATGGGCTGTTGGCACTGTTTTTAGCATTGGACAAATTCCATGCTGGCGTTAATGCGTATCGAAATCGTGGTATTGTTGGGGGGGGGGTCGAGCCAGGCGGGCGTGGCGCCGAGGGCGGGCGGGCGCGCGGCGCGGCGCGTCTCGGCGGTAACGTGCGTTATAAAGCGGCGCGCTTCACGTCCGCGTCTCATTCGCACACGTGGAGCAGATCGGCTCTGTTCGGCGACGGCGGAGCAGGGCGGGGGGCGGGCGAGCGAGGCAGCTGCGTTCCTAGCGCGCTGCCTGGCCGCGCCGCGCTGACAGCCTTGCTTTCCTGCATTGCGGCCCGCCCGCTGCCCTGTTGGCTGGCTTGGTTCAAGGAAAGCGGAAAGCCGGCGCCGCTTGCCTGCTGGCCGCCGCCGCCGCCGCCGCCGCCGCCGCTGCTGCTGCCGCGCCGCCTGGCAAGCCTGGCAGCAAGCGAGCGCAGGCGGCGGTGGTGGTGGCGGCCGTGGAGGCGCGGCGCGGCGCGGCGCGGTGTGGTGCGGCGGCAGGGGCAGGCGGGCAGGTAGGGCGTCAGTGAGCGACTGCGATGGCGCCGTTGCCAAGTTTCCCGGCCGCAGCTCGGGCTATAGTTAGCTGCTGCCTCGCCGCTCACTCGGGGCCCGCCGTCGTTCGTCGGTTAGGTTAGCTTGGTCGTAGCCTCAGAGGGAACGAAATCAAAAATGTTATGCAAGTTATTCTTTCTCCGTTTATCCAAATTAGAAATAAAAATCGTTATTTCTCTTCCTTCGTCCTTTTTCATATATATATATATATATATATATATATATATATATATATATATATATATATATATATATATATATAATATAAAATTCTTCCCTAGTAGAAGTATCAGTCAACTACATAAAATACAAAGAATGTACGAGAAAGGCACCGAAAATTTGAGAAAACAATTTTTTTGTAACATAATATGGTTGTAAATTATTCCAATTTATTGCCAGTTTTCAATTACTTTTCAGTTCTATGATATTTTCATAACTGCGTCACTTCTCGTATTTCCCAATTTGTGAGGTCATTGTTGCGCGAGTCACCCCATTGAAACGCCCGCGTGAAGCGACGATGCCCACGTGGTCGCTTCCCTTCGCACTCAAGCGGCAGTCAATAAGGTGTCGGTAGAGCTTACGTCGTTGTTTGATTAAAGCGGGAGAGACAAGCAAGAGTCGCCTTTACTGGCAGCAGGAGCTATAATCGTAACTCACTGCAGTCGACATGGTCGAATTTGGTTTGGCTCTCCTGGCCCCGGCAGTGCGGCGTGTGGAGCGACTTCGATCCTTACGCGCGCTCAGCGCGTTACCCAAGGGGAGCCTCCGCAGCGAGCATAGCGGAATGGGGGCCAGCCGGCGGCGGCGGTGGAGGTAGAAGCGGGGACGGTGGAGGCAGCAGAGAGCGCGCCAGCCAGGCGGCCCCGGCGGCGGCCGAGCGACGGCCGGCCTGGCAGGCGGGTAGCGCAGCGCGGAGCAGAGCTGTGCACGGCTCGACGCGTCGCGACCCAATGGCACGAGCGAGATGCGAAGACGATTGACGATCAGCTGCGCGCCTTGTCGCGGCGAGGCGAGGCGCTCTGAGTTGCACCTCATTGTCCCTCCCCTCCCCTCCACCGCCGCCGACGCGCGCGACACCGCGTTGCATTGTCGCGCTGTTTGGAAGGGAAGAGGAAGCCTTCCGACCAACCCCAAATGCATTGTTACAACTATCGCGGTGTATCCTGCGGGAGCGGCCGCGCAATACATTTTGGAACCGAAGACGAGCAAAATTGTCAATACCCGCTGAAAATAAAATGATAAAATGTTTCAAATTGCAAAAATTCGTTATTTTGTTTAATATTAATTCTATAATGGATTAAGCCTCTGGCAGTTTATTTCATTCTAACTTTTGAGGATGTGGACAAAATAATGATTGCATCCTCTTATAAAATTCGCATGATTTTTTCTTTTAGTTCGTGTTATACATTTTCCTTCCTAAACTAAATTTGCTTCAAGAAATCGAGAAAATTACTACCATTGTTTTCCGTGCCAGGTTTGCAAAATTTAGATGCGTTATTTACACGCATGAACACAAAAAACCAGTACTTTATAGAAATCTGCCTTCCACGTTAAGTGTCCAGAAGTTGGCAGCGCTGACAACGGGACGCGGCGACCTCGTGTGGGAGTCGGTTGCGCGCTTGGAACTTCCGCGCGACGGCGCCACACGTCGGTTCACCGTTGAATTTGAACCTCGCGCGTCGTGTAGTGCCAGAATTAGCCACGGCGCTGTGTACTGGACGATGCAGATGGAAAATTTGGTGTCGTGTTTCGAAAATTGGTTACTCTTGAAATTTACCCGTTTTTTTTTTGAAAGTATGTAATGTTCCATTCTTTAGGAATTACTTATTCAAATCTTTATAATTAATCTTTGTTATTTTTGACATTGTAAATAACGCGTAGGATTTTCCCTACATTTTTATTAACGAGTAGTTGAAAAAGAAAGAAATATCTTTGGAAGCTCTATATTTTACTTTCTTTTCTTACATGGAATCTGGGCAAAGAAGCCCAATCATTTTTAATACACCACAACTGTACAACTCTAATGAAACTTATTGATAATTTATAACAAACTGAGACCATATGATGACCTGTTCTCTTGGATAGTTTCAAGTCATTTCATTTTATTAGCAATTAAATTAGAATAAAAATGTTAATGTTATACATTGTCGCATTTAGCATTTATAGCCTAATTTTAATTGCATTATATTTTCATTGAATAATTCAATACACAGTATAACCGGCTTAATTAATTAATTAATTAATTTGGAACGTAATATAATTCGAAAGAGTTAGAAAATCTACTTGTTCAAACATCTGTGTATTTTGTGGGGTGTGTTCAATGAGGGGCGTCTTGCGCATTGTTTTTCACATGACCGTTGTTTTACTGATGCCTTTGGGGCATAAATCAATGATAAAACCTTTCGTTAAATGAAGTCAAATTAAGTAAACTTCACTGCTTCTCTGTCCATTCCATGAACTGCAGTATTATAAACCAAAAGCATCTAATTTTAAAACATTATTAAATGAATATTGGAATTGCGAGATTTAGTTTTCTTAGAGGCAACGAGGAGATATTCCATTTTATCCTGAATTAATCTTGTGATGCAGACCTAAATTCTTTACATTGATTTTTCACACATTCACGAGATTGTATGTTTTGTTATTGCTTTAGATTTGGTGGCCCTGTTCTTTCTCAGTTTCTCGTTTTCGTGCAGAAGTATCTCAGCCACCGCACGATCTTTTCAGTGAAATTCTCTTCATGCCTCGACGCGTGTGATGGCATCGCGCTCGAGCTATGAAGTGAGTGTTCCATCCAGTATTACCAGTAACGCTCTTTCCAAAGCTCTCGTCCACTTCGCGTGAGATTCCGGGCATTTTTTAAAAGGCCGTGCGCTGTTTGTGCGAAGACGCGTTCGAGCGGAGATGAGCGGTTATTGTGGCTGCGGCCTGTGTCGCCTGAAATGTGTTGGCCGCCCGCGCGCGTTGTCGGCTCTCCGTAAATTAGCAGCTTCGCACTGCGACGACCCCGCGCCGCCGCTGCCCCTTCGGAGCGGAGTGTCGCTTCGGGGAGGCCGAAACCGGCGTCCTTTGCCCTGTTCTCCGTCAAATAAGTAATCCTCATTTCAGACTGGAAAGGGAAATCAATCTCTTTACTTTTACGAAAGACGCAGGGTTCTTCAGTACCGTGCATCTTAAGAAATCTGCACATTTCCTTTCCTTTCTTTTCTTTTTTCGTTACACTGGCTGTCGTTGCAACTTGTTTGTATTTACCTACATCAACTAATTGTTTTTCAAGCTTTTTTCTTTTGTTTCTTTTTCCAACTACTCCCATAATTGTGCCGATAAATTACGACAGAGAATGGAGAAAAATATTAAGATTCATTTAGAATGTTTCTCCTTTACGCAGGAACGTAATAAATATTACTAAAAAATTATGTTTATTGTTAGCTCTGCCTAAAGGCAGCGGTGCATACTGTGATATGACTGGACTGTTGGCGTGGCTGTCGAATACGAAGGGCAAACGCTGAGCGGCGCCCGGCCTCATCGAACGCTCCTTCGCCCTGAATCTGCCGCTCGATGCGTCTGCAGGCGCCGGGCGCGCGACCTGCGCGTGTGCGGCGATGTGCCTTCGGCGTACGCGCTCGGGGAAACAACCCCCCACGTGTTTTTCTGAATCGCGGTCGTGGGCTGGCTTCTCGTGTACGCGGACAGAGGCCGGGGCCGGGGCTGACGCGTGGGCCATCTCCACCCCCGCGCCGTCGCCCCGCCCTGCCCCGCTTCGCGATCCCCGCTAGCTCCGCGCTCCCCGCCGCGGCCGCCCCCGGCTCGATAGCGGCGCGCGCAGCCAGCCCGGGCGCCGGGGCGGTGGGGGCGAGCGAAGCAAAAAGCCATTCGTTCGTTACCTAGGCAACCGTATAGTCGAGATGAGATGAAATGAAGGGGTATACTCTCTGCCCCTCCCTTCCGACGGTAGGGATGTGAAAACGCGTTTGCATGAAAATGTAACATTGTCGTTTGATATGGAAAGACAGAGAAATTATACAGTTTACACTAATTTCAGTTTTGAAAATATTTTAAAAAAGTGTTCCATTATGATATATAATCGTAATTGATTTATATAAAGGAAGTTCTCCAAGCGATCAAAAATGATATCCATCCTCTACAGTCAGAAATATAAAATAGAGGTGGAAAACTGTCAATTTATTATTATTATTATTATTATTATTATTATTATTATTATTATTATTATTATTATTATTATTATTGTTCTTATTGTTTTTGTTATGAAACATCAGTGTTCAATTACTTCAATGTGAATCTCGTTTCAAGATAATTCTAGCATCTGGGATCGATTTTGCAGTATCTTGGTGTGATGGGACTGGGAACCAAACGGCATTCTTAATAGATGTGCGAGTGCACGGTGGACAATTTGCAGACTATTTACGAAAGCGTGAAATCTTTCACAATTTTCGTATTTTATTAACAATATTGCATTTTCTTGGTGTTGTCGTTTGTCTTGCCCAAGTGTTTGTGTCAGAAAAGAAATCATTGTTAATGCTCACAGAATTTACGCAGTTTTTCAATATCTTTTCCATTGCTTCTCGTCCCGCGAGGCAGCACAATTCCTTCGTTCCTTTTTATCAAATTCAGTGATAAGCTTTTGCTATTAGGCCTCGTATCTAAACGCACGTGCGATTGACTTACATCGGAGAACACCGCCTCATGAAAAGGAAATTTGTAGCGCAATAAAGCTGTGTCTGGCTTTTGTTTGGAATGATTTTCTTTTTTGTTTTCTTATGATTTATATGGAGTATGCATTAAAAATATACAAATAGTATGCACTTACTGGGCGTGTATCACATAAAAATATGGGGAAAATTGCTCCCCTCTCCCTTATCGTTGAACTCTAGCAGAAAATTTTGATGGTGTGGTTAAAAGTAAGGCTTTTTCAATATGCTATTTCAGATATTTTTGAAGATAGCTTTTATCTCTTTATTTTCAATACGGTACTCAGTTTAAATAGTGGGGCATGTTATATTCGAATACTGGTTTTTGAAAGTAGGGAGACGAAAGATATATTTATGTTTGTATACGATGAATTTGAGAATTCAACTTTTTAAACTTAATGAAGAATTTACGATATACGCGCAAAAACAGCATTTTTAATGAAAATATGAATTCAGAATTCCATTTAAAATATGGCTGAACGTTTTCCCGGCTGTTTCTTAGCAAAGAGCGTGCTAGTGGCTCGACGGCCAAGCGTGGGTATCAGCACGGAACGCGCATTGTTGCCATGTCGGCTGCGGATTCCAATCTCGTAGGTCTTTCGCGTTCGTCTTCGGACTCGCACGACGCAAATTTCAAACAAGAGGAAGCATTTTCAAGATCCGCGGGCTAAAGTTGCGTTGTAGTGTTGTCGATGCTTGGGGGGGGGACCTTCGGTGGTGCGCTTTTAGAGACGTGCGTCGACGCCGCGGCCGCCGCCGCCCCGTGCTGCCGCCATGGCCGCCACGGAGCGCGCTGCTGTGGCGGGGAGAGAGTGGCGCGACGCGGCGGCGGCGGCGGCGGCTAGCGGGGCCGTGAGAGCGGGCAACGCCGCCGCTGGAACAGGTTCGAAAGAGGCCCGGGGCGCAGGGCCCTAGCAACGCAGGCAGGCAGGCAGGCGGATCGCCAACCAACAGTCGGCCCGAGCGCTGCCGCTTGGCCGTACGGGCGCGCGCAAGGACGACGAAGGCGAAGGCGCGCTGTATAGAAGCGGCTGCTCCCCTCGTCTTTCTTGCGCTGCCTGACAGCTCTCCGGAGCGGAGCGGAACGGAGCGGAGAGTGCGGCGCGGCGCGTCCCATCCGGCGGGCGACGCGGGCCCTTCTCCCCGCCCGCGCACCCCTCGCAGCCGACACAAATGGAAAAAGAAGCGCGCCGCGGCGACGAGGGCAGAGGGCTAGGACCGAGCGCTGGGGGAGCCTCGCGCAGGCGGTGGGGGCTGGGAAGGGTGCGCAAAGCGAAGGGGAACGGAATTAGAGGGTTGGAGCCCAGACGCAGGAAAGCATGGGCGATGGCGATGGAGCGTGAGAATTGGCTTGGAGGCTTTTTTCAATCCACATTTCGCCCAAACTTGTTTACCCATTTGAACATGGTTCTGTTTCCTGATAAATAAATAAATAAATAAATAAATAAAGAGAAAAATTGGAATTCCTGCCCTTGTAATGCAGTTCTTGCGGATTGTTTGTAACCGGTAATATGATTGATAATTTTATGGCGCACCAAGAAATGTGATGCACACGGTTATTACATAGTGTGATTCATACTCTATGCTGATTTCGTAGAAGATAGCTGAGAAAGCTGGGTACCTGAAATCTGTATCATTTGTAGTAGAAACATGGAAGATGAATTTTGCGAATATGTAGTTCCTCCTCTCCTCGCCAGAGGCCGTACGCTGCTTTGTTGTGACCGCGCTACCATGACGACGCACGGACGATCGACATTTGGTCTGTTTTTAAACTAGGCTCTGTCAAATTAAGCTAATACACTTGCATCTTATGAGTAAAGAGCTCTGGAATACAAATCGGAAAATAAATTGTTTGCAAAAATAGGTTGAGTTATTACGATTTTATTAGATAGAAAATAACAAAAAAGTGTCCCAATTCTTTGTTCTCGTTTTTCACTTTGTATAGGTGTCGACGAAAATTCTTTTGTATTAAATAAACTGTTTAAAAAATGAAAATGTCGAAAATTAAATTAAGAAATCCAGGAACATTTTATTCATACATTTGTTAATTTTAAAATGAATTATGCTTATTGAGAAACCGATGCCAGAGAAATTGTGGGCAGAGTTGTGCCGTGCTTGAAGCGGAAGGGAAGGGCTCGCCGTCTGCAGTGGAGGCCGAGAGAAACTTGTCTCCTCAGTCGGGTGGCAGTGACGTTGCGGGTTGCAACAGGCAACTGGTACGCACCTGCAAGTAGGCCAGAGACAGGATATGTAAGGTGCCGACGTTGAGCGCGCCACCTACCTGGCTACCACTGCCGTCCAACGCGCCCGTTTGAATATGGAAAGGTGGCTGACAGATTCAGTGGCGAGTCCTGGACACGCGTGTACCATCGTTCTGTATGACGCTGTCAAGCTTCTTCAAGTCCACTAGTCACTTTTCTCGTTTTAATGCATTTAGAACACTAAAAATATGCTATTGTAAATCGGATTGCTTATATATTAATAGAGATTGGAGGTTCGTGGGTACCAAAACCTACGTTTACTCGGACAGTCATCATTTTACGTGTCACAGAGTAGATTAAAGGAAACAGTTATCAGATTTGTTGTACTCTATAAATCCGTTCGCCATCTATTAGGAGTCCGAATATTGGTTGCTTCTCAGCAGAGATCGGTCTGCTCGAAGCCTCGTCCTTTGCTGAAGGCCACTACGACGACCATCTTGACTTAGGACAGTGGAACCTCGCCACCAAGGTTACCGTGGTATCTCTTCATGCACACGGACGTTTTTATTCCGAAGTCACTTGCCCCTTAGTCTGCTTAGTATTTATTAATGGCAACTTTTTTTATTCTCCCAACATTTACTATTACTTTTGAAATAATTTTAATCTTTTAATTCTTTAATCTGACCCAAAATTTCCTGTAGAAACTGTTATTTGGCCATGAAAAATTACTGTAATACATTTTACTGTAACTTTCCTGTAATTCATTTGTATGTTTGATCCATACGATGTCTTATAATCATTTTTAACATGTTTGGGAAACAAAAGTTTGATTATAAAGGATTATTTTTAGTGCTTTAATGTGTATTTATTATATCTTTGGTTATATTTCAATAATTTATCACTAATCTAAAATATTGAAACTTACAAAGAAAATTAATCTTATTTTGTTATTGCCCCTGACATGAGTGTACTGAAATAACCTTCCAAAACATTAAACAACTAGAAAAAAATTATTTGTTGTTCTTAATGTTACAGAGCCCTGCTATGATGGGGCTGCAAGCTACTGCGAGTAAGCGGAAGCTGGAGTATGACAACAAGTGCCCCTCCAAAGTGGTGCGACTTGAAGAGAGTGCTCGAGAAGCTGCTGTTGAGGACTGGCATATGGACAACAGCACAAGTTCGGTTTTAGCATCATCACTTCTAGGAGCAGCATCTGCTGTTGCTGTGGTTGATGATGATGACGAAGAGGAGGAAGACGAGGAGGATGAAGAAGAGGATGAGAAGAATGGGAAGTACCTTCCAGCTGGCCGGGGTTATCAGTGTGCACGATACGGTGGTGCGGACATGTCACCTGCGTGTTACTCTCACCCTGTTGACTTGAAACCAATGCCTACATACTATGGGGCGAGTGAGGAGCAGGGTTACTCTGGGGCAAGTATGTCCCAGTATAACTCCAGGCCGCAGCAGCATTATGCTACCACTGCTAGAAATGTTCCTCAGTATTGGGGTGCTTCTGCGGTGAATGATGGGGGTAGTGAATACTACAGCCAAGATTCAGGCTCCCAACAAACAATTCGTTGTGATGAAAATGGGAAGTCCTATCTAGACCTTGGTAGTTCAAGTGCAAGATATGTGAACAGTGCTGTGAGTAATAATAACAGTGGTGCATCACCTGATGTACAAAAGTGCTGTGATGGTAGTAGAACTAGCTGGTGTAACCAGGGACCTAATGCGGCTTGCTATCGTCAGAGAAGACTCGCAGTGCTCAATATTTCTATGTGTAAATTGGGACGTTATAGACAGTTCCCTGATCCCAGTTTGCATCGTTCAGTTCTCATTTGCAATACACTGAGGTATATTGAACGGGAGATGGAACAAGAGGGATTCTTTTTCAATAATGCTAATAGTGCAATACAGACTCCACCTCCTCCGGTTCCACCTCCAGCTCCAACACCTCATCCTCCCATTGAGCCAGAACCAAGTTATCATTCACAGTTTCCAGAAGTGCCTGCTCCAAATATGAGCTACTCTTCTTCTCACTACCGCCTAGCAAGTCCTGTAAATGAAATTGTACCGCCATATGAGCAGAACTTACGGGAACTATCTTCATCTGGTCGTGCTACTCCATTTCCTGGAGTGAGCCATTCTTCTAATTATGATACTGATTCTGGTATGGGAGATGAGGAATCTGGGAGAGGCATTAACTGGGGTTCTGTGCTTAGTCTATCAAGTCAATCAGATCTGGATCCACTCAACAACAACGAGCTATACCCTTCATCACCATCACATTCATCATCTTCATCGATGGGATTGGGCCCCTCTGATAATAATTCTCTAGGACTCCTTGGAGACATGGACCTTGGCCACGAATTTGATGATTTTCTGCCCAGTTGGAAACTGACTCCACTCAGTGCTGATGACATCCTCAAGTCCGTCCCATCGTCTGAGCTAGGAGGACGACAAGGGGAAGGTGAATTGGACAGCATTATGCACGTGTTAGTCGGAACATAATGAGAAATGTGCAGGCACATAGCTGAGCCATATCCATACAATATGGACTAGTTTTGCCTGGCCATTTTATTCGTCCAAACAGTTATTGATTAATGTCATCGAACTTCTGTGAGGTTACCGGTCAGTTGATTGATCTTCATGTGCTCAGGTTGTGAAGGGCTGTCGAAGGGTCAAATTTTCTGTAAATCCATCTCGACAGTCCATGGTCCTTTGTAGTTAATTTACCTTAGACCTAGACTATTTGGTGATTGCATATTTGAAATCTTACCTGAAAAGTCATTTCTTCAACTCAGTCGCCTTACTTGCAATAGCAGGAGGCTACTAGCTTAATAGCCATAGGAATTGCAATTAGATCAATTCTTCTGGACAAATTAGGGAATCTATTTTCTAAAATTATTTCTTCACGTTCTGTCCTATGTTCATATGATACTATGTTATTTTACTGAAAATTTTACAGCAGTGTCAAAATGTGAAGGGATTATACTGCGATTTTTATTTTCATGCAATTTGCAGTTGTGTGAATTAGGTGCTCAAATCATTATAAAAATGCTCAAAACAATAAGTATTTTATTGTATTATCATTCAGCATTTCAATTTGAACATAAATGTACTGTTGCCATCTTTTGTAACTTGTTGCCATGTTTGAGTTTTTAATGTACATGTAATAACAGCAGCATTTGATTTAAATACTCCTCCTGCTGTATGTTTGCAAGTTATCATTAAATGACATCGTAGAGTATATTTTTTGAAAGAACATAAGGTGCATGTGGTTGGCTGGTGTAAGTTTTCCAATATTCAGACCTAAGCCTACCACTTAGTGGACAGTTTACTTGTACATAAGATCAGGATTATTCTGTACTGTTTAGAGTAGATTCTTTTTGTACCTTGGAATTATCTGTGTTAAATGCAGCTAGTTGTCCTGCATACATTTAGTCCCTCAAATTGGCATACTGAGTGACCTTTAATAAAAGATCATTGATAAAATACAAATTCATACCTAATTAAAGATCTTTGTTAGTTCTTTTGTTGTTTGTTATGGAAATAAATATTTCCACTTCATTAATTATTCATGTTACTCTGAGGTTACTTTTTATTTTTTATATAAAACTAGACTGTTCTATAGTACATATTGATCTCACTGTAAAGTACTTGCAATTGATATTGGACAGATATTTTTTATAATGGTATGCAGAAGAAAACTGGTTATTAAATGTAATCCCAAGGTTTCTCATAGTATCTAAACAGTATGAAATACTCCGTATGTTCCATGACAAATGGGCATATATGTAATATAAAGAGGTATTCCTTTAATTTTGGTTTAGGCAGCCACCAAGGCAGAGAGTTGGGCATTACTGCTCAGTTTTCTCTCCTCTGCTGTAAATATGTGTATGTATGCAAGGGTCTTGTATAATGTAAATAGTAGTATAAAGCATATATTATAAAAAGTATATTATCTATATAAATATATTTTGATGCCCCCAGGAGGATGAAGCTGCCCATTGATAATATTTTGAGTATCAAAACAAAGTCTAGTCCACTAAAACGTCTTAATGAACTGTCAAAGCGTAAGCTGAGGAACAGAAAACTGAGATACTAACCAATTCCCCTGTCTGTCTGGTTGTCACTTATGATTATAGAGTATTAATTCTATATTATGAAATAAAGGTTATGTCACAGTTTTACAAGTAGCTAATATTCTGTGTAGCTCAGGATACCATTATGAATGTTTTCACTTTCATCCACCTTAAGCTCCAAGTGCTCCAACTATTTCTTATTGCAAACGTACCTGTATACCTTTTATCCCAGATGAATATAATTGCAAGGAAAAGGACAATTTTGTCTTGTGAACAAAAATCAATAGTATCCCTTCTAGAATTTCTTTAAAGAAAATAAGTGTTGTTTTGGATTTTAAAAAGAAATGGTAATGAAATTGGAGCTTTAGTGGTGCCCTTCAAAAGTTAAAGTGGAAAAAATGAGAAATGATTGTGCTGTGATATTGTCGTGTACAATTGTTACAATTAACACATTGGCTGCTGATGTTAGTTTAGATAAAACTAAATATCTTTATCTGCTGGGAAGATGTGATCAATTTGCAATAAATGTTACACTCATGGGTAATTTGGAGAAATTCTTTATGATCAGGAACTTTTGTTACTGAAAGTCAGCAAAAACATTTCCCTATGCATGAGGTTACAATAATCTTATAAAAAGCGACTAAACCTCTTGGCAGTGATTTATGTTTTTAAGAAAAAAAAAGCTTAAACGACACACATTGAGCTCCAAGTTCATAAGTTAATGAAACATTCGTAAATTTTGACAGGTTCTTCTGAAATAAGAAATGAGCACAAATGGTTGTGTAGTAGCTGTGGAATGAAATACCATACTTGTCTTATAGTAATGTGTCAAACTTCCCAAGAAATTAAAGCAAGAGCAGTAATTGATTTTTCTCATTTGCATTTTTAGTATTGACAGCAAGTTTTGGAATTGAACACTGACCACTTGTAAAACAAGCAAAATCATGATTCTGATGTAGCACAAAACCTGTTAGTCACAATGTTGTATTTCATATTTGTAACAGAAATTATGACCAAATCTTGGCTCTTATTCAGATGTCTAAAAACTCTTGTTCTTGTCATCTAATCAGGTTAAATTATGGAACAATAACGTACAATCATTAGTGCTAATGTATGGAAAATTGTTATTTTCATGTCTTTTTATAACAAACCAAAAAACTGAAAAAAAAATTGTTTGACTGAATTTTATAAGGTTTCCCTTTTATGGCAGTGATCAAATTTCTCAAGAGAAATGGTTATGTATTAATAAATGGCATCTTTTCTCTCTAGAAGGGAAAAAAAGTATGAGAACTTAACATATGCCAAATCTTTACCATCTCTTGTCAAATTATGCATCACAAATGCCACCACTCCCTTTTTATGTTCTAGTAATGTAATTTACTAATGGTATCCTGGTTAAGGGCTCATCCTGTTTTTGAAAGCCATGCCAAGGAACTCTAAATTTTAACATTTGAAAGTTTCATTTTATACTGTTAAGATCATTCAGAATGAGAGGAACTTCATGAAAAGTTTCCATTCCATGTTAACATACTACACCTAATTAAGTTTCTCAAAAGAAATGACCAATAAGGGACCTCACCTGTTCTGTTTTATGAGAAAATCTCAAATGAAATTTCAAGAACAGGATGTGAAAAGAAATTATGGCATTAATGTACAAACATTTGTATATTTTCAAAGCCAAAGATATTTTATTGGATTAGGGAGAGTGGCAACTAACATATAAAGATACTGTGCTTTATAATTAATAGTTTATTATTGAATTAGATATAGATGTATTTATTCAAATGCTGTGAATAGATACATATACGTCCTTGTACAGATTCAGAAACAAAGCAATGAGCAATAAACAATGGTTTCCAAAATAATTTCATCAACTAATTATTATAAACACCTTAATCCAAGTAATGTCCCATTTCATTGCAAACAATAGCCATCCTTTAAAAAATTACTTAAATCTTCAAGTAGCTCACTTATGAAGTGGCCTGAAAATCAAAAAATAATTACTTCATCTATTTGTATACACATGAAGCAATACTTTTTGTGGTATCCTTTAAATATGAATTTTTTTTTCACATTTGCCAATGCATCAAGCATACTTAACAGAAAGAAAATTAGTTTTAGCAATAAACGATTGCTTAATAATGCTTACGTAAAGAAGGATTGAAAAAAAAAAAAAAAAAACCCACCCAACAATAAAAAAAAAAATACATTTAAAATATAAAACTCATTATTTGGTCCTCAACCAACATTTCTCTACTTAAAATGCCAAACCGATAGCAACCTGGAAAGTTTGCAGTTATTTTCAGAAGTAATACGAGCACTCTGTCGAAGTATCTATTTAAACAATTATTTGAGGGCAAATAGCAAGGGTAGCAGTAGTAATAATCACGAACTACAAGAATACAAATCATTTGTCAGTTCAAAAAGTGTATTTCAAATAGAAAAATACAAGAACCTGAGATTCCGTAAAATTGGTTCACAGTACAGTAATACAGATTAAAATACTGATAATAGCTAAAAAAGGAAAAGATCACATAACATTGTGGGGAAATGGGTAAGAAGCTGTAACCCTGAGGAAACAATGATGGAAGACATTTTCAAACTATATCACAATAAAAAACACAACCGAAATGCAGATACTGTAGATGCATAGCAAAGGGCATGCTACCACAATACATCAGGTACATGATTAACTTATCTTAATTGCTAAACGTTAATGGCACAAATAATACAAAAATATAAATACGATAAAAATAGTATACTGAACACCAAACAGGAACATTGAGTACATTCCCTAATGTCTAGGACTGAACAGAAGGAGGGGTGATCAATTTAGCGGCTTCAGATTCTTCATTTTTTTTTAGTTTAATGCTATCATTATCCAAAATTTTCACGTTGGCATCATTTTCAGGAGATGCAGAATGACTATTATTAATTCCATTTGTCTTAGACTCTACTTCCTTTACATTTTCAACTTCATTTTTTTCCCCAATACCAGAATTAATTTCTGTGCTTTCAACATCCATTGGGGCAGCTTTATCAACAGTTTCTGAATCTTGACCATCTGTTTCCATTGCTTCATCGTTTTTGGCAGATGAATCTGAAGATTTATTCTCTTCTGCACCCTTCTTAGGAACTTCATCAGAAATCTTATTTTCTACTTTCTGATCTGTATCTGAACTGTCAGGAGCAGCAGTTTCCATTTCCACATCTGTTTCACCATTTTCTGTACATGCAATTTTATTTTTTTTATCCACCGTATCCTGATTATCTTTCTCTGTTAACTTCTCTTGACAACTTTCAGTAACCATTTTCTCTTCAGTGTTTTCTAAGGACTTGCATTCTTGTCTCTTTGAATCTTCCGAGTCTTTTCTTGGTAAATCAGGCATAATATTGTTTTCATTTTTTGAATCCTCTGTTCCTGATTCTTCCATTTTTATCTCCTCTGAAGATTGAGGGGCATCATTTTCAATTGCCTTAGAGGTTTTTAATTGCTTGGTTGATTCATCAGTCTTTGATTCTTCTTCACATTCCATCTTTTCTTCCCCTGATCCAGCAGCCTGTGCTTCAATCGTTTTTGAGGGCAATGCTTCATTAGCAGATTCTAAGGGTTTTGCCTCCGAGACAATCATCTTTTCCTCTTTGGCATTTTCAGTCACCTCAGGAGCCTTTACCTCTTTAGCCCCCTCTGGAGCTTTTGCTTTTTGAGTATCTTCGGAAACTTTTACTTCAGCTGGTTTAATCTCTTGAGTAACTTCTGAGGTGGTTAATTTCTCAGTAACCTTAAAGGTTTTAATCTCTTTAGCAATTTCAGTTGTTACTTCATCTGAAGCTTGAACTTCTTCAGCTACCTCTGGCAAACATGAAGTTTCTTTTGTCTCTTCTGCTATCTCAACAGATTTATCATTTTCCACAATTTCTGATGTCTTTTTAGCAGAAACATTTGACTTTTCTGGAATCTTTGACTCCATTTTTTCAGGAACTCTAGTTTCATGTTTTTTTGCCTCCTCTTCACCTGAAGCCTTCAACCCTTTACTATCTTTAGAAGTATTCTGTACTTCAACAGATTCTACATTAATTTTCTCACAAGGAGAACCAACAGTCTTTTCTTCTCCCACATCACTTTTGATCGTTTCTTTACTAGCAGTTTGAGCAGTCTTAGCCTCATCGATTTCAGCAGCTTTTGTTTCTTCAAAAGCAGCAGCACCTGCCTTAGTTTCATCGGAAGAAGCAGCAGCAGCAGCAGCAGCAGCAGCAACAGTCTTAGTTTCAACAGAAGCAGCTGCAGCCTTACTGTCATCAGAAGAAACGGCGGCAGTCTTACTGTCATCAGAAGAAACGGCGGCAGTCTTACTGTCATCAGAAGAAACGGCGGCAGTCTTACTTTCATCAGAAGAAACGGCGGCAGTCTTACTTTCATCAGAAGAAACGGCGGCAGTCTTACTGTCATCAGAAGGAACGGCGGCAGTCTTACTGTCATCAGAAGAAACGGCGGCAGTCTTACTGTCATCAGAAGAAACGGCGGCAGTCTTACTTTCATCAGAAGAAACGGCGGCAGTCTTACTTTCATCAGAAGAAACGGCGGCAGTCTTACTGTCATCAGAAGGAACGGCGGCAGTCTTACTGTCATCAGAAGAAACGGCGGCAGTCTTACTGTCATCAGAAGAAACGGCAGCAGTCTTACTGTCATCAGAAGAAACGGCGGCAGTCTTACTGTCATCAGAAGAAACGGCGGCAGTCTTACTTTCATCAGAAGAAACGGCGGCAGTCTTACTTTCATCAGAAGAAATGGCGGCAGTCTTACTTTCATCAGAAGAAACGGCGGCAGTCTTACTTTCATCAGAAGAAACGGCGACAGTCTTACTTTCATCAGAAGAAACGGCGACAGTCTTACTTTCATCAGAAGAAACGGTGACAGTCTTACTTTCATCAGAAGAAATGGTGACAGTCTTACTTTCATCAGAAGAAACAGTGGCAGTCTTACTTTCATCAGAAGAAACAGTGGCAGTCTTACTTTCATCAGAAGAAACGGTGGCAGTCTTAGGTTCAACACTCTTAGAATCCTTTGCAATCTCTGGAGTTACTGCTTCTGAAGCATCAGACTTCTTTTCTTCAGAACTTGCTGAATTTCTTTCTTCTGGATTATCAGACTTTTCAATAGTGCAACCATCGGTTTCCATTTTTTCATTATCACATTTTGTTGTTTCTTCACTTACAATTTTATCTTTATGAGTCTCATCTGGGTTTGTTCCTTTACTAGAATTGCTTTTTTGAACATCCATCTCTACTTTTCCTGCTTCCTTAATGCTATTTTCAGTCTTTTGGGGGCTCTCCACTTTATCCTTCACACTCTTTGATCCAATGACATTTTCAATTTTGCTGCTCGCTTGAGAATCTGTTTTTGGTTTTGATGCATTTTTTTCTGGTTCTGATTGATCTTTCTCTTTGACAGTGGCTTTATTCTCTTTTTCTCCAGAGATATTTTGTTCACCATTCCCCTTCTGAGCACTCCCGTTCTGTACAACTTCAACTTCTTCGGACTTTTGAGACTTTTCCTGTGACTCTGATGTTGATGTTGCTCCTTCACTTACCTTAGGGCAACTGTCCTCAACATCAACATCCATTTGCATACTAGAATTCACGTTATTAGATTCTTTAGATACTGTATTAGCTGTAGATTCAATTGACAATTTTGTTCTCTTTGCAGATGTTTCAAAAACTATATCATCAAAGGACTTAATGACACGAAATTTGTGACAGTCATCATCTGAGAGAGGATCATTTCCAGGTCGTACAACCAGAACAGGATGCAATCCAGCTTCTTGGGCAGCCATTGCCTCTGCAAAACAAGTTTTTAAATGAGCAACATCAACTTAATTTTCATTCATAAGGTCCATTCATTTCCATTTAAAACTTACCTTTAGGAATGTCTGTTAGAAACATTATTTCTTCACATTTGCAATTTAATTGTTTGGCAATATTTGAATAGCTGGAGGACTCGATTTTTGAACCCACATCAGTGTCAAAATGACCTGAGAAAAGCTGTAAAGAAAACTTGCAATTATTTCATAGAAGTATTACTTATTTACAACAATTTAAATGAAGTTAAGAGGATAATACAACCTTATACAACAACAAAAAACAACACACACAAAAAACACTGTACTATAAATTACTATACAATCTTTATAGCAAAACTGAAGCAGTCAGAAGTAAACAGTACCAATGTAAACAAAGTCTAATGAAGCAAAATGTATCTATAATATATATAAGGAATAAGTAACAAACTTTACTGTATGTCTAATTTGTTGTGAAAATTTAACACTCGCAAAAACTGGAGGACTAAACGCTGTAAAGATAAAACCGCAAATTTTGCTAAAACATGGCATATGACTACATGAAGTCCTTCAATTCAAGGGCTTAGTACATGAAGGTACTGACTCAGTTTTTATTTGTCATCAAAACGAATTTTCTATACTAGCTGCTTTGCTACTTTTCATAAAAATCACAATATTTATTATATAAGAAAATTTCCAGTACTATAAAAAAAAGTTCCATGCAAGTTTACTAAATCTCAAATATCTCCTTTACCCATTTACTGAGTTAACACCATCTTACACTAAGCCCTTCAGTTATATAACAAACAAACGTGACGGTAAGGGCTTCCAAATTAACAAAATCAGACAAGAAAGTAAATGATAATTTTGTTTACAACAAAAATGCACAGCTTCCATTCAGACAACCCTTCTGTACTTAACGTTTTCCACAAATTATAAGCCATTTATTATTATTATTATTATTATTATTATTAAGAAGACAAAAAAAGAAACTCCCAATAATGTTAAAAAAGTTCTTTCAACCAAGTGAATATTAATCAAATCTTGTCAATATCAAAACTTTGCTAATGAATAGAAAATACGAAGGATAAATATACATAAAAATTATCATTGATGCACATAAATCGTTAAGTTCCACTTCTTTTTAAATGAGTATAATTTCTTCATATAATATGAAATGAGTAACTCCAAGATTAAAGACTGTTTTAATTGAACAAGAGTCCCTGTTCCTATTGAACTGCGACCTGTTCAAACATGGTTTACAATACAAACAAGGTTCATACAATACAGCAACTGAATGATCTACAGACATGTTTAAATTATTAGACTACAGCCTGTATTTTTTTTTAAAGTTCCATGATATAAACATTTGAGAGAAACACTTAATTTCTTATTGTTTTTACTGGTTACCTCATTCTAGATCAACACTAAAAAATTTTTCACCACCCAAAATTTACTTTTAACGGTTGGTAACATTTGTCAGTTTCCCTCCAAATTGTGCTAGTCTAAGCTTGTAGGGCACGTGCCTTGAAATTCTGATGAGAATTTCCTGTCTTCATGGCCCTAACAACAAATTGGAAAAGTCAAAACTCTGGAGGACCCATTTATTCTTTTTTAATAGTTGCATGAAAATGGGGGGGAGAGGGTTTCTAACAACTGATCATAGTATCTTCTTCCCTCCTTTTCATTTTAAAATCATCTTTTAGAGTCTGTCCCTGTAGAGAACAGTTGTGTGATCAGAGCAACATGGTTCATGTTTAACCATTTCTTCAAAAAGACACGAATGTATTTTGCTAAATACGAAACTTTTTACTTCTTAAATAAAACAAATGATTTCCTTCAGTGATATTGTAATTTATTCTCGGGTCTGGTGCCCTCTCCTCATTAATACACAGTTGTAAAGATTTCTTTTACACAAAATAATCAGAGTAATTTACGAATTTTATCTATCTTTATTTTAATATTCAAAAGATTTCTTAGTTTGATTTTCAGGGCATCATTCTCCATGATTCTCATTCACTGATACCAATATCTGCCCCAACTTATGTACTTATGTTCTGTTGAAACACTAGCAAAACTGTAAAATGAGTTCTTAAAAGATCCTTTCAACAACTCACTCAACACAAACTGCATCTTTTGCCAGATCATTGATTGAGCAAATACATTTTTAGTATAGTTTGTTGGGCAGATACATTAACACAAACATGAAGTAAACGTAATTAAAATTTTAGAGAATGACTACAAATAAGCTTAGAGACTGTTTATGATTATATTCCAAGCATATAACTAACTATTATCTTCTCTAGAGATGTTCAGATTACAAGGAGTAGATTATTAATGTAGTGTACTTCAACAATTTGCACACATTTGCCTGAGTCTTGTCTAGTTATAATTTTCGTATCAGTGAGAAACATGGTACTTGGCTCAAACAAGTAAAATTTGCTTTCTATTATAATTGGAAATCATCATGTTTAGATTACAAAATTTTAAACAAACATTTGTAAGCACGTGAAATAATTCAGTACAAATTAAATTAGAATGAATTCTCTAGAGATTTCCAGATAATCTACATTCTAGATGTTCATAAATCCGATTTTTTCAAGACTTTGGAAAAATTTTTAAACCAGTTGTTCTTATTACACTACAGAAAGTTATGAATAGACACAAATGTACCTAAAATGTTTTCAACAATATTCACAAATCCAAAAAGAGCATTGAAATTTTATCTCCAACAAAGGAAAGGTTGGTCAATATTACTATAATATCAAATTATTCCAAATATCAAAAATTCCAATAACTTGTTTTAGTTTGCAATGGACACAATCTGAAGCATTCTTCTTAACTTTCATTTTGATTCTTGGTAGTGAAACTAGTTATTCTAATACTTTTCTCCATCTGATCTTTCAAATATATATTACATTCTAAACCCTTCATCACAAGGGTAAATTATAAGTTAAAAACTTCATCTGATAAAAGCCAGTAACGCATGAAAAAATTCTGTAACATTTTAAATTATAATAAAAAATAGTTTCCTTCACAATATAAAAAAGTTGTTTGTCTTTGAGCTTTTCTTACAGTTAAGTATGAAATTCTTCCCAATACTATTCAGCCACAAATTATCTTCATATCACATGCAAATCCCTTTCTTTCTATTTTATCACACAATTTCCAAGCAAAATAAATTAGTGTAATTAAGAATTTCAATTTAAACGACTTGAAACTGAGGTTTTACTTAATGTTTGGAAGCAAAAAAATATTAAGTTATTTAAACTTCAGCGCAATGTATTAGCAATGGTGCGAATGTTATACACAATTTTCAATTTTATTAATTATCATTTCTTCACGAAACTTCAACATTGTTATATTAGAAACAATTTCATTATTACTATATACTCCAGTAAAATTTAAAACGCTAACCTATTACTTTTGTATCTGCCGTCTGATCTCTTTCGGAAGTGCCTTAGTAAATCTAGAATTGCTACAAATAGTTTAAGAATTTTTAACACGCCAATATCAAGCCTATCTTTCTAATACAACTAGCAATTCTATCCAAGGAAGGATAAAATATCCCTTAATATAACTAGAGCATTACATCAAACAAATATAGCATACCAACACACAGGACATTTTCATGCAAGTACCCCTTCCAAATTTTATCTGAAGGACTGCCTTTGTCTGCCTGTCCAGTGTACATACGTTCAAGGATGTATGAAATATCTATTATGATGAGTATCCATATATCTATGATATGATTATGATTATCCATACGAGAAATTTGAGAAAAGAAGCTCAAAATAGTTCATAAACCACATATATTGAATTATTTATTCTACTGGAAAAAAAAAAAAAAGGGAAAAAAAGGAAAAAAAGAAAAGAAATGAGCAACTACAAATTCAAACCTCTTGCAATTAAAACAAAAACAAATAAATATAACACCATTTCAACCCTAAATTCATAAAATATAATAACCATAAATTATCAAATTTACTAAGCACTAAAATATTTCGTTTGTATTTACAACTGTGTTTGAATGAAATATTTTCAGAGATTCTTGTACAATTAAATATGTCAACTCAAGTGTATTAAACATCACTACTTATACAAGAACCTAAAATTATAGCACATTTCCTGAACAAATACAAAGTTGTATTCTTAACATAAGAGAGACTCGTAATCAAACTATAAATACAATAAAAATTATGTACCTCTAGCAAGTCGCCTTTTTCAGAAAACTCAAAAAGGAGCTTCTGTGCAGCAACACTGCCTGAAGAGTACACATATACTTGGCGTCCACTGTGTTTCCAAGATTTTAGTGCTGGTTGCACATCATCATACACACTGAAAAAGAAATTGAAAGAACATAACGAAAAATTCATTCATTTGAAATTAAATTCAAAGAATGGACACTTACTGTCCCTTTAACTTTCCATTCAGATATCCTTCACGCATTACATGACCCTGCAGTTGTTTTAAGGCTTTTGTTTTTCTATCAAGATCCATTTGCCACAAAATATTTTTTAACACTGCTTGGCAAATCTCCTCGTCATCATTACCAGCTGGAATGGGTACTAACCCTTCTACTCCATTCTCTTTATCACTCTCAGCCTAAACAAACGAATAAAAAAATAAATCATACAAATTACAAATAGCCTTTGGAAAGGTACATCCTCACTATTGAAAGCAAGTGCGAAACCATTAACTTCGGTACTCTTTGATATTCTACCTGCTGTCGAAGTAAAGTCAAATCTTCAACAAATTCTGGTTCCTTCCAATGACTTTTCAAATACACCTTTAAGTTTTCCCTAATGTAAGGAAATAGCGTGTCCTGAAACAATCGAAATAATTTTTTTCCTCTTACAAAGAATTCAGAAAAGCCACAGAAGACCTCGCAGAGAAACAAAAGAAATATTATTGAATTCTATAAGATGAGGAAATTAAAATTTTGCAACTATACGTCCAAGAAAGTGAAAGAAAACAATAATACATAACTCGCATGTAGGACGTTTACACAGCAAAATGGACCCATTGAAGAAGCCATGCCGGCTAACGTTCTTTGTCCATTTGCAGAGAATTAATTTCACTTTACCTTGACGAAACTAATAGATGTAGTGGTTCCTTCTATATCCACAATTAAAATCTTTATCTTCTGATCGAATTCCTCTGCATCTTGACTTCTTTTTTCGCTCGTACCGATCATCTTTTACAATATAATTGCGAGCGGTTAGCTCGCCGCTATACACAACGTGTACCCTCCTTCCAAACCAAATGCTTGAACGACAAGAATCACCCCAGCGCCAACCAATCCACGTTTCGGTTCGTTTCGGCCTATGCTCTCGCTGCACCCTCAACCAGCTTCCTCACGGTCGGTGCCTCCGTCTCAGTTATATCCGCGAATCGCAATCCACGGATCGGGCGCGAAAACATTTCATTATTATAAACTTATGTCAATATATTCTGTATTATTTATCGATTAGACGATTTATTAACATATTCTTCATTTCCATTTTTTGTCGCGTGGAGACATCAAGTTATCGTTAAAACCTTTTTGAATAAATATACGATGTCTAACGAATATGATAATCCGGATCCATGTGCCAATAGGATGTTCTGATTCTGAGCGCATATTTCAAATATTGTTCAACACTATACACCGCAGAGATTTTGAATAGATAAATATGTACTGTTTTTTTGTCATTGCATATATCCATCTGTTTAGGTAATCACCGAAAACATAATTAGAGTAAAAGGTTTTTGGAATGCGTTTTATTGGTAATATTGGTAAAGAGTCTGAAACGAAAATAAAGCTAGCATGAGTAATAAAATAAAATACAATAAAGCAAGGATGCATGTGAATGTACGGTTCCTAGATGTACTCTTTTAAAAGTGCTAATATTTTTTAAGAACAGGGTTGTCCAACTGGCGGTCCGCGGTCCGCGTGAAATGGAAGTCCCTTGTGTCCATGTCGGGCCTAGCGCACGCGTCTTGTTGGTGTCATCACCCCCTTTAATGTAACAATAGGTTGAGTTTATATTTCAAGATTTTTTCTGGTAAATTCAGAAATTCAAAATCATCCCAATGAGTATCCTCGCGTTATGCATGGTACGCCCTCATATCACTCATGGTTCCTCCCCCCCCCCTTTCCAGAGAAGTCGGGCAAACTGCCGAGGTCAACAATACGGGGATGTCGAATGTGGATCGCCCGAGTAACGAAAACATACCCCGCACCATATTAAAGGTTTTCGTCGTGGCCCTTGATATCTTGAAAGTTGGACACCCTTGTTTTAGAAGGTATCCTCTTTTGTAAATTCACTTTCTTCAATGGAGATCCATTTTATACTCTCTCTCTCTCTCTCTCTCTCTCTCTCTCTCTCTCTCTCTCTCTCTATATATATATATATATATATATATATATATATATATATATGTGTGTGTGTGTGTGTGTGTGTGTGTGTGTGTGTGTGTGTGTGTGTGTGTGTGTGTGTGTGTGTGTGTGCGTGTGCGTGTGTGTGTGTGTGTGTATTATAGACCGGATTATATGCAACAACGAGGAAGTTCTCTTAGGGGGAAATTGTTTATAGTCTAAATATCGCACTTTTTACGGCACAATTTCAAAATTGTTGTAAAATAACATCGGTAGGAGTTGAAAGAACATATTCGTATACATACATATACGTAATATGTACGTATATATACGTACATGTATATCTGTATGTATATATTCGTAGTAAAGAGAAGTGATTTTTTGGTTGACAGTTTTGAAAAATAGTGGAAAATATTTCGCAAATACTACTATCTGATGAAAATATTCACAACCTCGAATGAAAGATTGTGCTACAGGCAAAACTATTAATATTCTTGTTTCATTTTTTAATCCATCTTTCCTGAAGTTTTGTTTCCTGCATATTTGCATATAATTTGGAATAAATCTCCATTTGCCGAGCATATTTTAGGAAAAAAACCTGCACAAATATGCTCATATTTTTTCAAAAAACTTCCTTGCATGTAATCCGGTCTCTATTTTTTCACTCTTGCACTATTTTTTTTATAATTCCTACAGAGCATTTTCAAGTTAGAAGTAAAATATAAATTCTTGAAAATTATTATATTGATAAAAAATTCTTTATTTTAAAAGATTTTCTTTTTGTGCTTCACACTGAATTTAATTTTAATTAAAAATTCTTAACCATGATTCACATCTGTGAAATACAAATATTTAGAAGAGGTCACTGAAAATTTAACCCGTAATTCCAGTAAATGTATAACAAAATCTAAGAGATTTTCAAAAAAGCTAATGAAAATTGTTTGGAAGCCTACTTCAGAACAGAAAACAGTGTAAAAAATTATTATTATTAGGAATTCATAAACATCATAAAATGTAAAATCGTAGGTTCTTTTTTCTGTCAAGCAGTGAGGCCTACTTATCTTTTTTTCACTTTCTCGTATATACGAAGTAATACATGTACGTATATACAAAAGTAATAAGTAGGTACAGTTATGTAATGCTGCGTGAAAAAAACTAATTTTTGGCAGAAAAACTCGTTGTTGGGCCATGATACCGAAAAAGGGGATAAATCAAGTTGCCAAATTTAGAAAAAAATCCTTTAACCCGTCAATTCCCAGTGACAGGTTTTTAAACTTTTTTAAAAAACAATTTTTAATAATATGGACATGAAAATCATTTTATATGCTATTTATGCTTAAGAGTATCCATATGTATTATTTGGCAACGCCGTCGACATTTGAACCGTCATTAATTACTCATTGTTTCGAAAGGTTTGTTGGCGTCCGCACGTTTACCCGTTCTACCGTTTTGATTTGCGAAAAAAACATGGAAAGAGGGTAAGTATTAAAAGTTTATAAATATTATGCTTTTTTTAAACATCCAGGATACAATATGACGCAGTTCTAGAAGTATACTAGTCATCAGCATGAATTGATATTGTGACATACCAATATGTGGGACATTGTATTGCGTGACATTTATTGTAAACAGGGTGAATGGTAAGGATAGACATATGTAAATATGGCGGCCTAGCAACGGTAGACGAGTTGTCGTCAAGGTCAACAAACTTCATTGCTTTGAACCACGGGGCGCGGCTAGTTGATAAAGTAAACTGATTGGGGATTGGCCGAGAAAGCAATGACAGTCTGGGGCGCGGCTAGTAAGTAATAAAGTAATAAATTATAATTGTAAGTAATAAATTACTTGGCTAGGCATGGAATGACAATGTATTTCGACGGAAGTGGGTCGAATTTTTTCTGACAAGAAACAGTAGAAAATACAGACCGAGTTTTGAAGGGCTGAAAGAGGGAAATATGGATTCATTCCGACTTATGCCGTGATGCTGTGCGGATCGTGTGTAGATAATTGATGTTGGGAGCTTGGGAATTGTGAACGTCTACTTTGGAGCGTATGGTTGTCGGACTTTGAATATTGACGTAATGTGCGAAAATTGGAACTTGGAAATACTGCGAGTGCAGCAGCTAGAATTGCGAACTGTCGGTGAAATTGTCGGCAACAGGACTGGGAGTATTTGAAGCAGATTATAGTTTACTGAACTTTAATATTTTAAGCATACGCGTAGAAAGAACTGGAAACTTTTAAAAGCCAATTTAATTAAGACTTATCAACTTATGAGGCGGTGAGGATCAGTGACTTGAGTACACTTGTGCCAGAACGGAAGAAAAGAAGATGGCATTTGGACCTGGAGCCATCGACACCGGGAAAAATTGAAAATGGTTCTACGTGGCGACATCGGCCAAGAGCGCGCGAAGACGGGTACTGCAGTACCAGGTTTGAAACTGGTCATGACCGAAAGTACGTTTTGTATTGTTACCAATGGACATTGAATAAACTTACAAGTTTCTGTGAATAGAAAAGATGATTTTCATTTAGCCAATTCCAGCAAATGAGTAGCTAGAAATGTGTATTTGCTTTTCAGATTCCTCGGCCACTCTGTACAGATGGCAGATCGAATAATCGGCTATTAGTAGGCAATAGCGATTATTTCTTATAAGACCCATCGATCCAGTTAGCCGGATATTAATTTATTGGAAATAGCAGTTGAAGATTAATTTTAATAATTGAATTAACGTAATCTTTTTCTGGCGCCCATATTCTTATATAAATTTGGAACGGGTTACGTTGAATTAATATTTAATAATATTAGAAGGGCAGTGGAGATATTAAATTTAAAAATTAAATTAAACAGTTTTGTTTCAATATATATAAAAAGTTCGTGTCACCTACAGGTGACACTGGGCATTATTTCAACACTATATTCCTTCCGATGCTAAGGAAGGAACCTTCGGTTTCTCCAATAATAGGTTGACATTGGACGAGCTTGTGGAAGAATTAGACCGCGGCGAGGACCCTGGTGATATAATTCTGTTTCATCCTGAGGGTGGTGCTGTTACCGATGAAGAAAATGAGGCCGATTTTATCCATCTTGCTAGCCGAATGTTATGCTCGCGAGTGGAACTACAAAACAGATATTCAAACAAAGAATGTGAAGCTGAACTTGTTACAAAGAAGAGAAGAAAGAGTTTACAATAAATAAATGGTTGCATAATGCATTAGCATTTACGTCATGTGGGAAAGGAGATTGTGAAGAAGAGGTTTTGAAAGATACGCATTTAGTAAAAAGCGTTACTGAATACTTTGAATTATTTTATAGTGATGAAATTGTACAAATGATTTCTGATATGAGTAACTTGTATGCCCTGCAACGAAATCATACTTTAAATGTAACAATGGATGAAATCAGAGTGTACATTGCAATATTGTTGCTTACTGGATATTTGACACCACAATATATGAGAATGTTTTGGGAGAAGAAAAGTGAAACCCACAATGAACTTGTTTCTAACAGTATGAGACGGAACCGTTTCTTTGAAATACAGCAATACTTGAACTTGTGTGATAACAATTCATTACCTAATAATGATAAATTTGCAAAAGTACGTAAGTATTTTCAAATTCTCAACCATAATTTCGGCGCTAATTTTGAAAACGTTGGCTCTACCCACATTTCTATTGATGAAACTACTGTGCCGTATTTTGGCAGACATGGCACCAAACAACACATGCATGGCAAACCCCTTCGATTTGGCTATAAGCTCTGGTCAGCTGCCACTCGTTATGGATACCTTGTCTGCTGCGAACTTTACCAAGGGGCCTCAGGACCACCATTGAAATTGCAAACAAATTTTGGTTTAGGAGCCGCAGTAGTTCTGGAATTACACTCTAGACTGCCACAAGAATTCGGGCCTTATAACTTTACTTTGATAATTATTTTTCTGGCTTACCATTACTAAAATATTTACGTGAAAAGAATATTGGTGGGACGGGAACAGTAAGGGAAAACCGCCTTTAAAAAACCGCCAGTCTTGAACGCAAAGAACATGAAGAAAAAGCCTAGAGGCTAAATAAATTACATAGTTTCAAAAGAAATTATTGTTGTCAGATGGAATGACAACAATATAGTAACTTTTAATTCTAATTGCCACAACTTGCAACCAGTTTCAAAAGTGAATCGTACTAAACAAGAAACGAACAAAAATACAAGTTGATTGTCCCTCATTAGTAAAAATGTACAATAGATATACTATGAGTGGCGTCGATCGCTTTGACGAAAATGTGGAATCTCTAAGAGTGGGACTACGAGGGAAGAAATGGTGGTTCCCATTATTTGCTTTTGGGTTAGATGCTTCTAGTCAAAATGCTTGGTTGATAAAAATAATAGGAGGAAATTTTAGTTACTTTGATTTTCGCAGAGCAGTAGTAACAGCGCATCTTCAAAAATATGGGAAGCAGCCAAGTAAAGACACCAATTGTGCAATTCCTCTACAAGCAAGAGTTTCAAGTGAATTGAGATTAGGTGGCAGCGTGAGAAATGAACACGTCGAGAAAAACAGCTCTCAACGTTGGTGTGGATTATGTCACGAACGCACTCGAAAAATGTGTTTGAAATGTAATGTAGGATTACATATAAAATGTTGGTACAAGTTTCACAATAAATAATTCAAAGATGTGTATGTGATCTTTATAAAATAAAGCGCATTTATGCAAACAAAATTTGGCACCATTTGCAAGAAACGTCGGCCCTTTCACGCAATGCTGCTGTGTAACAGTACGTATAACGCCCAGTGTCACCTACAGGTGACACCTCATTTCCAAAAAATCCAACAAATAAAATGTAACATTTGTATATGTAAGCGTTACAAGCTTATGTAATAAACTCTCATATAACTTTTATTCAATTTTCGTTACTCATTTTACCATGGGAATTGACGGGTTAACACGTGATGTAGCCAGAATCCCTGTTTTGTGGGTTTTTGATTTGTTGTGGGTCTCAGAAACGCTCAAATGCCATTTTCTCAAAATTGACTCCAATATTTTTCTTCAAACGTTTCCAATTGGTAGATCAAATTGCACTGTTTAAGATGACCTAAAATTAGTTTTCCTGCATTATTTTGTTGTTTTAAAAAAATACCAATCTATATATTTAAAAAAATAAGGTATTCTGCCATGGCTGACAGTTTAGAGCTTCTACTGAACCGATTGTTGTATTTTTTCTTTTAAATGAAAGTATATGATCCCTAGATGTGTTATCAGATATTGTTTCTGTTGATTCACCAACATTTACGGTGTAAATTAATTAATTAAATCATTCTTTAATAGTACGCTTATCAATAGTCAATTGTTTTCTTTCAAAGGGTGGCAGTTTCAAAATCGATATACATGAGTCCATAGATGTGAGTTCACGCTGCTTGATGTTTTGTTTTGATTGTTGAGATTTGTTTACAATTCGTCAAGGTTTTGTTTGAGTGTAATAATTGCATTGTGGTGTTGACAGTTTGCATTCATTTGCTTCTGTGGTGTATTTTGTAGAGAACATTCGCACAGTGGGTTTTGCTTGGTTGTACTTTAGTGAAGTTATTTACAGGTTATGTCGAATTCCGAATCGTTGTCCACGCAAACGTTCATTAACTTTACGCAGGGAAAGAGAAAGTAAGCGTAGGTGTCGTGATAGTGAGGTCATTTCGTTTTCTATTGGGTCATTGTCTATGAAATGTCAGTTTTGTTCTGCTTTGTACTTTCCATGTGAGAGAAATTCTGCAAACGATTTACTCTGTGTTGCTTAAATGGGAAAATAAGTATACCTTCGAGCAATATGCCAGAAGAAATCAAACAGTTGTTTATAGGAGATGATGACACATCAAAAAACTTTAGAAATAATATCCTTCAGTATAATAGTGCTATATCTTTTGTACTGATATTGCATTGCCACCTGGTCATAGGCCATACGTGTTCAAAAGTTTGGGAACTCCTCATCACAGAATATCTTCGTTATTCCCTCAAGATCCAAACAATGCAATATACTTGTATTGAGTACATTAGTCTGGGTACAGTATTTTCATTTATTTCAGATCTCACCGTCAAATTTTGACGGGTTCTCACTAGTGTAATTTATTTTAAATATCCCTCACGCCATTAATTTCCAGCGATTTGAGTACATTATTGCATTTGTGAGAGGAAATGTCTCAAATGACTTCCAATGAAGTTTTTCGAAAAATTAAAAGATTCCATGCGAAAAAGAGCTTCTAATTTCCTACACTTGAGATTAAACGATTTTTATTTTGTTCTATACGTACGTATGTATATACGGAGTAAAGATTTTCTCGAAAACGGCTTTAAATTTATTCCTTAAACATTTGGCGGGGATAGTGCTAAATGTAGGGTATTACATGACATAAACGCCATTTTGCTCTATCCTATTGTTTTTTCAAAAAGTAGAAAATTATTTTTTTACTAGCCTCTCACGTCGTTAATATTTACATTAGCGGCGACTTCTATACATAATTGCATTTACGAGTAAACGAGCACAAAATTACGCATTTTCAGAAACGCCCAAACGCCATTTGCTCAAAAATGGCTCCAAATTTTTACTTAAACATTTTCTTACGGATAGTGCTAAATGTACTGTTTAAGATGACATAAAATGCATTTTTCTTTTTTTCCCTTAAAAAATTACACAAATGTAATATTTTTTAAATATATTTAACGCGTTTACTACGCACATATCCATCAATTTGTATTCATTTCTGCATTTGTAAGTGGAAGGGCTTCAAAAGACTTACAATAAGGTTTTTCGAAAACTCAAAATGTTTTTGTAAAAACGAACTTTTTAATTTCGCATTTACAGTAACGCTTAAACGCAATTTTCTTAAACACAGCTTCAAATTTTTCAATGAAAATTGCTACTTAGAACGACGCTTTACTATTGTTTAATATTTTTAAAGTAATATTTCGATTTTGCTATTGGGAAACAGAAAACTTGAGAGATCAAAGAAAAAAGAAAATTATTACGAGAAAGTCAGTGCCATTCTGTAGCACCACTAGTTTTAATATATGGTTATGCACTCTTTTGCTGTCTTGTCGTTTTGGTAACCCCATGCTTAAAGCTTGAATATTACAGGGTGACTAGCGATCTGGCTTTTTGGAATTCAAGTTTTTTTTTTCAGTTTTCCAGATCTGAGAATACAAATGTTCCAGGTTCTTTTTTGTATATTACAACATATTTTTTCCTTCTGCCGCTTACGCAGTAGAGAGAACGTTACTGTGGGGAAAAACGGGGAATTTTCAGCAGAAAAACTCTTACTGACGGGCCCTGGTAAGGAAAAAGTGGATAAATCCAATTGCAAATTTTAGAAAAGAAATTCTCTAACACGTGATGTAGCCAGAATCCATGTTTTGTGGGTCCTTGATACCGAAAACTCTGTTGACGGCAAAACGTCCGTCCGTCAGTGAACCTAAACCGCTCAACCAATTTTCTTGAAAATTGATATTCCTTAGTCGATCTGGCGATGCTGGCACCTCTTAAATTTGAAATCGATATTTTAATTTTTTTGGAGAGGGGTACTTTACATGAACCTCCTGGGACATTTTCAAAATTTTGAAAGAAATATCGTTTTTGATTAATTTGTTTGGTTGGATAGTGTGAAGGCAGTTTAAGAGAATAGTGCAGGTCTCAAGTTCATTGAAAACCTTAATTATTCGAAAATTGCTAAAGTTCAACATTTTCGGCGTCTTCCTACAATTACATATTATTATTAAAGATAGGTTTCGAAAATAGGTCCTGTACAATTTTTCGAAAATTTAGGTACTTTAAGCATAATTTTGTGTGAAATATGGGCAATGTTTAATTTTGATTTAACAAGTTTTTCTCAAAAAAGGGCATTAACAATTTTGTTTCAATTTTCACCACGGATAGAATTTAGGACGTTGAAGAATACAGGTTTCATGTTCGTTGAAAATTTTGAATTTTGAAAATTGCAACCTTTACAACTACAATTATAAGATATTCTTTTGTTAATGAAATGTGTTCATCAAAAAGAGACCTTTAAATAATGTCATGTTCAATTTTTCAAAAGTATGAGATTTTTCTAAATTTTGTGTCAAACGTTGACTTTTTAAAACAATTTTTCTTAAAAAAACGCCACAATTTTTTTTTCAATTTGGAACTTAGCGTAAAGGACGTTAAAGCGAATGGTGCAGGTCTCATGTTAGTTGATATGCTCCGTTATTCCAAAACAAAAAATTGAAAAAAAATCTGCGTGTTCTTACGACTTCAATTGTGAAGATACATTTTTTCTTAATAAAATTTGTTCATAAAAAACAGATCTTCAAATAAGGTCATGTTGAATTTTTCGAAAATATGAGTATATTTTGTGAAATATGGCATCAAATATAGACGTGCCTTTCGAATTTCCTGCGCTTCGTGAACATAATTTGAGAGGTTTTTGGAAGCTATTATTCTTATTAAAGAAAACAGATTGTTGGAAGGTAATACAAATAACTTCGAACTAACAAATTACTTCATTTCAAGAAATTTTGATCGCTGATTATGGTAAGTTTCATTTGTAAAAGTTTGAAATTACTACTGTTCCTGGCTCTCGAAATACACGCTGATTTGCACCACACGCGCTTCATTGAATTGGTGGAGTTTAGATTATATTAACAGTATTTCTAATACTTTACATAGAAAAATTTGAGCACCATAAATGTTTACCAACATTTTAACTTTAATTTCATATTACTACCTGTGCTGCCATGGGGAACAATGCAGCGATGGAAATAGGGTCTACTCGTATTTCCTGGCGCGCGACCCCGTTAAGGCTAAATGCACCGATAAATACTTATAGGAAAAATCAATAGATCGCAGCACTATCACACGGAATTTACTAGATCGATAACGTCTGAACAAATTGTCCGATTTTCGATCTGTAAACGGCGTTGGACTCCTTTTTAAAATAGAATTCACGCTACGATGCCGTTTTTTCAAAAAATATTTCCCCAAAAAACTTTAAAATGATTTCTCATAGTTCCGGGAAGAAATTAAAAAATGTGGGCTTATAGCGCGATGTCGACTTGCTTCCTGAATCCAACGCCGTGTCAATAATGAAAATCGGATGAATAGGAGCGGCGTAAAGTGAAATTTCGGAAAAAGTACCTGATCCCCCCAGTTGCGTCACCCGAACCTTGTGGGGGATCCCTCGACGCGGCCGAACGGTCAAACCCGGCGGCCTGCGGCCTGGGGCCCGGTGCCTAGAGTAACAACCTGCTCCATGGTTTCACAATGGGCAAACTGAATCAGACCTGTAGAGATATTTCAAGATTTTCACCGTGAAATATAAAGATGGAGTCTCACAATTGTTATAAATCTTGGAAACTCAGTCATCGAAGTGAAGATTCAAAGGATTATATAGTACGAGTATATACACTTTACCTTCAATTCCTCTCCATTCGCGTGATTGTGATTATTATTATTATTATTATTATTATTATTATTATTAAATAATAATAAAGACCTAATGTTTCGTTCTTTTCAAGTATTATATTTCTCTGCTAAGAAAGCAAAGGATAAAAGTCAGAGAACTCAGCAGGGTATTCCAGCGTAGACCAAGACAAGATAAACAAATGTTTCTTTAAGAAATATAGCACGTCATACGTAGTTTTTAAGTTTTTTTACGTTAAATAAATAAATAAAAAAAGAAAAATGCAAAGAAGTGGAAGAACATAACAAAAGGAGACCTAAAGAAATGTTCCGGGTCATTCGAAATATGACCAGGGAGTGTAAACTGGCAATGAGGAATAGGCAGGGACCGAAAAGGTATTAGATAACGGTATTTTACATACCTTTTTCAAATACCTATGTTCTTTTATACCGGTAAAATACCTCTATAGGATGTCTATAACGGTATGGACGTCCATAAAGGTTATAAGGGTATTATACCTGTATTTTCAATGAAAAACAATAGCTTGCCATCCATAAATGTCGACTAAATAAGTTATTTTAGTTAATAACAAAATGTTTATTAAACTAATATACTTTTATAATTGTTATTTATTGTTTGAATTATCTTGTTCATTTATAACACTCGGTTACTAATAATTAACGAAACGCGAATGATTCCACTAATTCTTGTATGGTAAATATAATCTCCACTTCGTCACTGCACAATGTTCTCGCCCACTGAAAACTGCTCACCGCCCTCTTCCTACTCTTGGGCATATCGAATTGCCCTAGTGTAGCACGCAGCCCGCCGAAGAACGCGGCGAGATGTCTGCAGAGGTCAGAAAAGTCACGCTATCAGAACAGCAGTGTGCCAGAGGTGCGACCCTGCTTCCAGCTCAGAAAGGTGACTACACTTGAGCGCGTGCCCTGGCGGCGCTGGGATTGGATAGAAAGGAGCGCGAAATGAGGAGCAAACATTCAAAACTTGACATGTCCACTTTACTCCTTTTCGAGAAAACGCCAAAATGTTATGTCATGAAAATTATGCAGATGTTTTATTTGTACTTAATTCTAAATTATGTAATAATGATAGCTAAATATATTATTAATATAAAATTTAAATATTCTATGAACTTACATTTAAAGAAAACAACATTTATGTCAACTGGTAAAAAAAGGAAGCCTGAACATTAACGGAGAAGTGATATACATGGCAGGTGAAGTTAAATACTTATGAATTACAATAACAAATTCTTGATACTGTACAGAAAAACTAAAGAGAGGAATAATTTTAGAAAAAGCAGCGGAAAGAAAATTACACAAATTCATAAAATATGCAGGCATATCAAGTGATTGATTTCTAAAATTTTAGGTCCCGGAACGCGCTTAAAATGATTTATTAATTTAATAGAAATAATTATATATTTATAATATAATGTAATAATTATCAGCGAGATACAGGAACGCCGTTCCGTCGTGTTCCGTCAGAAATCAAGCCTTGCGTAAGACCAAAATCCAAATAATCGAGAAAATGGTATTTCTAATCCTGTTGTGTGGGTGTAAAAGCTGAACATTGAGATAGGCCGAAAAAAGGAAGATGCTTTTGAAGTATGGACACGGAAGAAAATATTAAACGTACAATGGGAGGGCAAGAAGATAAATGCCGAAACTTTGAAAAGAAAACAGAACTTTCTCTAAAAGTCAAAGCCAAATAATGGAAAATAAAATATTTTGGACATACTATGAGTCGAACAAAATCTCTAGAAAAAGATATTATGCTTGGAATGATAGAATGAAGCGGAAGAAAAGGGTGTAAGTGGCACAATTGAATAACTAATACACAATATCACAAACAAAAGGAAAAAGGCAGTTCGAGTCCGAGTGAGCAATGAACAAATTGCTAGCATCCTATTGCTGTGTATATCCAGATAGGTCTAACAAGAGATGGCTTGCGATCTATGTTCTAGTACTATTTGTCTGCGCGTCAGACCCGCGAAGAATTGGGACCTGCAGATGAAAGGAGAGATGCTCACAGCCGCTGCTTGACCGGGATTGGAGCCGACAAATAGACATCATCGCACTGAACAGTGTGTTTGATACCCGTCTTTCATGCGTACATTCTGCCATTATTAAGGAAGAACTCGCTGAATTATCGGCGCGTCCCCTCCCAGTTTCGGATAGCAAGAAAAGCGAAGGAATGATGCTCAAGTAATACAAATGCAAATATCAATGTTCAAAATTAAAACATCTTTCAAAAACCTGGTTTAGAAACATCGATCAAGTTCGTGCGGATGATAATTTGTTTTGACAGTGGCCGTGATTGTTAATTTATAATTACGATTTAGACAAAACGGCAAAAGAAAGTAAAAAGAATAACAGCGAAACTAAGTCTGAAAACTATCGCCGAGGGTCATCTTATGGAGTCACAACTTCCTCAAATGGGTACAGGAAGGTGGGCGAGAGACCTTACACCTAGAGTGCTTCCGTTGGCCGCCTCTCTGCGTACGGTAGGACATACGTAGGAAATGCCAGAAAATGGAGTCATTTCTTGGGCTGAAGATAGTCTACTGGATGAGGATGTTACAAACATCGTTCGCTTTATTCGAACACATGTATCGACAGTGGTATAATGCAATATTATTTCATATTTTAACTTTTTTATAAAATTGTGATTATCGGTTCTTTTCATTCACAACAACTCATCAAGCACATCGATAATAAACATCAGGTTTTATAAATGTTTCATTTTTTTACGAAATATGTTCATGTGTCTATACAAAATCAATGTTTTGAAAATATCAACATCAATGTTGCATCCCTATTCTCGACACCTAGATGAGGAACGCCGATTTAATACGTTTGCATTCTGATTCCCTCATATGAGGTTTATCAGTGACTGGTATGCTACGTTTTACTAGTAGCATATAAATCTTATAAATTGAATTGCTACCCGATTAAATGTTACTGATAAGCCTGTACGATGTTTAGAAAAATGGTATCTTCATGTAGAAATGTAAAAGTTGCCGAACTGTATAACAAAACATAATTTATCCCCCTCATAGACGGATATTCCTGTTCTAGTGTGGTGTTCCTGTCTAAGGGTTAAAGTTGTATTGCTTTCATGACAATTTAATGCATTAAAAAATACATATATATGTCACAATACAATGATTTACACTACATCCTTTTATGTTATCATTTACGTAGTTTGTATCAAAATGACGCGCCGGGAATTACTTATTCCAATCTTCAAGTTTATACAAATATAACAAAATCATTTTATATCAATATAACTTACTAAATAAGCTGGGACATGTCACGATTTTTAATATTAGATTTTAATGTTTGTTACAGTGTTGGATTCAGGATGCATCTCGCCTGCGCGCTATTTTACCACTTCTTCAATTTTGTCCGAAAGTACGAAAACAGTTTTAAAATTTTACTTGGGGAAACAAATTCATCAGGTGAAGTCTGTCAAGGAGACAAACGCCGTTTTGAAATCAAAAATCGAGTCGCAGGATAAAGGAGCTCGTGCGTAATTTCGGCTCATTCTTTCTGGTAGTGGAATGATAACGGAAGATCTTAGAAGTACAATGAATGTAAAATAAGATGTTAGGACATGGAATATTGGTGATATCTACACAATTAGTTCAATTTTCTTTTTGAAATCAGTTTCCAAATCGGAATTGATATTTTGAGTAGTGCCTCAAATAACTTTTTGATGGTATTCGAAGGAAGACGGAAATATGTGAACAAGATATATAGTTTTATACGACTATTACAGATGATATGAGACCGTTTGGTTGTGTTACAGCATCACTAGTTTGATAAGTGGAGAAAAATATATTGAGATTGAAAGGGACGAAAAAGGACGAACCGACTGCCCGGCTTGCCTGCCTGAGAGCACGGCCTCCTCCCGTGCCGCCGGGTTTGGCCGTTCGGCCGCGTCGAGGGAGCCTCCAAAAGGGTCGGGTGGCGCAAGCGTGAAGCGGGAAGGGGGGGGGGGTCAGGTAGTTTTTCTGAAATTTCACTTTACGCCGCTCCTATTCATCCGATTTGCATGATTGATACGGCGTTGGATTCAGGAAGCACGTCGTCATCGCGCTATAAGCCCACATTTTTTAATTTCTTCCCGGAACTATGAGAAATCATTTTAAATTTTTTTGGAAATATTTTTTGAAAAAACGGCATCGTAGCGTGAATTCTATTTTAAAAAGGAGTCCAATGCCGTTTACAGATCGAAATTCGGACAATTTGTTCAGACGTTATCGATCTAGTAAATTCCGTGAGATAGTGCTGCGATCTATTGATTTTTCCTATAAGTATTTTTCGGTACATTTAGCCTTAAGCGTTTTGTTCACTATCCGAAGACGAAGTTTTACCACAAAATTTGGTTTCGTTTTTTAGAAGAATCCTTTGAAACTATCTTTAGGTTTCATATGATGTACCCTGAAAAATCAAAATATCCTTTTGAAACTCCCAAAGCCACAAGTTCATTCTGATCGATTGGGAAATACCAATTTCGAAGAAAATCGGCTGAATGGTTTATGCGCTAGCGTTGACCAGACGTTTTGCAGTCAAACGATTTTTCGGTATGAAGAACCAACGAAACATTGATGACATCTTACTGGCTATATCTTAGAGAATTTTTACTTTATCGTATACGTATGTATAAGTTATACGGAGTATAGAGAAAGTTACATAATGCTGCGCGAAAAAATGACGGATTTTCGGCGTAAAATTCATAACAAATAGCACTAAAAATATCTCTGAATGAAAAAATAAGTTGGCCTTTATGTAGTTTGCAGAAAATGAATTAAATAAAATACAGGATTATTTAGTGTAGCAAATTAACTCTTGCCTTTGATAATTCCCTGTTCTAATCTGGCAGAAATTTTACACATCAGTTATAATTACATTGTAAGAAGAATTTACAGATAAAATTTGAAAGAGTCTGGCTACTTTTCTTAGGCATCCACTGTTATAATGCAATGGCACAAGTTTAGTTGGATCAAACAATTGAGCAAATCTGATTGCATGTAGTTCATGTTCACTTGATTCAAACAAACAAATGTAACCTTCACTATTACGTTCTTTGCAAGGAGGAGTGCACACTGATGATTGGCATATTAGTTTAAACTTTGTTTACATGACTGATATATTTTTTATAAATTGCTCAGAAGTTTTCTCAATTACTCTATTTGGGAAATTTTCAAAATGGTTTTCCTTAATGTTCTAAAAATACGTTAAATATATTTAATAACATATTACTAGAAGAAATGTGTGAGAGAAAGTGTCAAAAGAGACACTATGTCATTTACAATACTCAATAGTAAACTCACATAAAAAGTATTATTGTTTGATCACTGTTTAAAAAAAAACTTCCACTACAACTTGACAAAATAATTCTCATTACATTTAATTCAAAACAGTAATTTCCAAGAAATAATTTTGTGTTTATAAAAAACATTCTACTTTACATTAGGCCTACCTCCTGTAGCGTTTTAAAATTGTATACTAGTTTATTATAAATTCTGTACTTATCTTATCTCCAAGAGAAACTCATATTGGAATAAAAATACCAAAATCTAATGAACTATTTTGCACTGAAGGTTGTAAAAATTAAATTTTTGGAAATGCTTACACTTTTAAGTTTTTAATAACAATAGAGAGCATTACTAGAGCTTACTTGCTAATTCATCACAATTGAAAGCAAGAAGCAAGTTATATGGTAGAAATAAAAACAATAATAAAAAAAATCATTGGAAAACAATGTCACATCTACAGATTAGAAGGAAACAACAGCAAATCCTTTATAACAATTTTCAACTAGGTACGAGAACAATAATTTATTTTCAAAACACAAGAATCATTGCAAGTATAGTTGTGGTCTCTCATACACAAAAGTACATAAATCTCAGAAATGTTTATATTACAGTTACCATTAACTTAAATGAAATAAATACTTTATACATGTTAAGCAGGATTAATAACCATGATAGGAACAGCATGTACTCCACGAGTGTGTACGTAGTTTTTTAAAATCTTTCACAACTTTCCCACTCCATGGAGATTCCTGTGTTTCTTCATGTCCTGCTTCTGGGCGAAGGAGCGACCGCAAATATCGCACGAGTGCGGTTTCTCTCCCGTGTGAATTCGAATGTGAATTTTCAATCCGTTGGAGCGCCGAAACGCTTTGCCGCAATACGAACAAGGATAGGGCTTCTTGCCCTGGTGGATCCACATGTGCTGGTAGTAGGAGTGGCTGGTGCGGAACGCCTTGCCGCACACGTTGCACTTGAAGGGGCGCTCGCCCGTGTGCTTGCGCTGGTGGGCGTCTCGCACGTCCTTCAGGCGGAAGGCCTCCCCGCACACCTCGCACGCGTAGGGCTTCTCGCCCGTGTGCAGCCGCGTGTGCGAGTAGAGGTGCGCGCTCTGCACGAAGCGCTTGCCGCACTCCATGCACACGAACGGTTTCTCGCCGGTGTGGATCCGGCGGTGCAAAATCAACGACCTCTTCTGAGAAAATCTTTTGGAACAGAATTCGCACTGAAAAGGGAGCTCTCCGGTGTGGTTCCTACGATGAGCCACTAAAGTCACGCGGTAAGCGAAAGACTTGCCGCAGTCTTCGCATTTAAAGGGCTTGGAAACTTGAGCACCATCGTCCACTTCGTTCATTTCCGCGTCCGGATGAACTTCTTTTCTGTGCTCGATGAGTTTCGCGTACGATGAAAAAACGGATCCTCCGCACAATCTGCACGAGTACGTTCTCGGACGCTTTCTCTCTTCGGAAAGGTGAGCTATTGTGTGCTGCTTAAATAAAGTCTTCCGCGCGAAACACCTGCCGCACTTTTCGCATTGGAATGGTTTGACATCTAAGTGCGTGAGTCTGTGACCCTTCAGAGTCGCCTTGTCATAGAATTTCCCGCCGCAAATGTCACATTCGAACGGGCGCTCTCCTGTATGCACTCTTTGGTGGGCAATAAGGCGCGCTTTCAACTGGAACGTTTTGCCACACTGATCGCAACAATGCGCTTTTTCGCGCATATGAACCAATCTAACATGATCGTACAAATTGTTTTCACGGCTGAACATTTTACCACAATGTTCACAAGTGATGGAACTTCCACCCTGGTGAATTTGCTGATGAAAATGAAGGCGCACTTCTGTGAGGAAGCTTTTACCACATTCATCGCATTTAAATGGTCTGGGTGAACTACCACAAGCATGACCACTTAAAGTTCTTTCTGAATTGAAACGTTTTCCGCAGAGATTACATGTTAAGCGTTTGGATGTCCGATTTTTGGACCTTGCACTTTCTAAATGATGTTTTTCACAATGACTTTTAAAACTTAAAAGGGAAGTAAAACATAAATCACACACGTTACAAGGATAAAAATCAGTTTCAAAATGTGATTCAGCATGAGAAATACACAATTCCATATTTTCAAAAACATCATCACAAATGCGGCAATTCATTTTTCCAGCAAACATTAATCGTTTGCTTTGTCCATCATTGTGTGGAATAGACATTAAATCATCTTCCCTGATATCCTCACTACCCTCCAAACTCTTATCACAATCTGCTGGTTCAATGTTATTGCCTTCCCATACGTTTTGTGTTTCAGGAGAATCGTTATTGGGAAACACATGATCATCTGCCAGTGTTGTGGGATTGGAAACAAGATCTTTGTCTTGATTATTACCCAACATTGCACTGTTAACAATAATACTTTTATCTCTCTTAAATGTCATGCTTCCCCCACAACACAGAGGGCAATCAAAGTTTTTCATATCCACAGTTTCATGACTAATTCTACACTCTTCCGAGTCACTGATATCACCATGTACATGTTCCGCAAACTTCATTTTCTCTTCATTTTCAGAAAATGCAGTAATACTTTCATTGGAATTATGATTTTGTAAATTCACCCTTTTTAGTATACTGGAAGAATGTGATCTGCAAAAGAAATTTTATGATAGATTAGTACCATCATTTATTATGATTATCATTTATTTTTCGCAAGAAAAACATAACTTGTAAATAAAATTTAAGAAAACAAACTAGTTAAAAAAATCCACACAATTTTTTTTAAACTTAAAGATAAAAATGTGAGGTCCAGTTCAATATATTTCAAGTTATCAGAGCTTGCCCAAATGGCATAAAAAATCATGTGTAAATTAAGTATTGTAGATATGAATGAACTTATTTTGCATTTACAATTTTTGATAGCACCAGGCAAGAAAAAATTCTCATTGACAAATTTTGTTTTCTCTTTGAAACATGATTTGATGAATGCCTGCTAAAATTATATCCACACTTTTAATTACAGTACTTGTTATTTTGGTAACATTAAACCTTTTATGATTTTCTTTCACTTTGTATTAAAAGTGTGAAGAACTTGAGGAGTAAATTTTGCACATTATTAACTCAATCACTTGGAACAATTAACGTTTTTAGAAATTTTTGTGTACTTTATGGTTTCTTCGTATGTTGGCTCTAACCTCCAGCATAGGTTAGTAAGCCACAGTTAAGAGAATAGATATGTCAACATTCTTTTTTCCTTGAATTTTGCGAAACCAATTTGAGGCAGGTTTCTCGCTTCTCCATGGGGTGCTCTGGGCTCCACTTCAGTATTTATAATGGTGTCACGCACATATAATATTTAGTTTTAATTGAAATTGAAATACAGTATCCAAAGAAAAACCACAAACAAAACCTGTACGATTAAAACAAAATCTCAAATTGTATAAAATATAAATATATAAGTACAAAGCACAGTTTTACTTGAGACAAAGAAAGGAAAAACATATCAAAAAACAAGTGGAAACTATAATAAAATAAAAAACATAATTAAATAAAAAGACTGGAAGAGATTCTAAACAAGCCATTTCTAAATCAACCACCTGATCAGAATCAGAAAGCCAAATGATGATAAAATGCGGTAGTGAGGCATCTAATGGGGAGGAGGTAAAAGGAGCAAAGAAGGAAGGGGGGAGTAGATAAACATAAGCAAGGAATAAACAGCCAATAAAAGAAAATGACAAAACATATGAGACAATCCATTTAATTATTCTCTTGAATGTAATTTAATTTTGTATAAATCATCATCATAATCTTTGGTGAAAATATTTGATTCCACATTCATATTGACAATCTGATGAATTTTAATATTTAAGGTCTCAGAAATCAACCGAGGATATTTTCTAGATTCAGTATCTACATTACAAGGTCTTTGGAAAACTGATGTAAGGTATTAAGCCTGCAATAGTAAATCAAATTTAATTTTGCAGTGAAAGCTTTCATGTTACTTTCATGTTCTTTCAGCCTCTGTTTAATGTGCCTTTTGGTTCGGCCGATATACTGTAAGAGGTCGTCTAGGCAGAAAATAAAATTTGCTAGAATACAGTTTTTTGGAATCTCACGTCTAATAACATTCTTGATACTATGATTAACACTTTGATGTTAGAAAATAATTTCAATTATCCTTCAACAAATCAAGGTGTAAATAAAGTGATCTTGGGTACTATTAAAGAAGCTTTGTTTTTCAGCATGGTGGAGTCAGAATAATCTGAAAAGCGTTAGTTATTGGTACTCTCTGAATTCCTTTTATGCCACCCACTGTGTCTTATCTAAAGGGAGAAAATTATTTTATCCAATTTAACTATAACAAAACATTTAACAAATAGACAAAATCCACAATTCCTTTCTTTTCAGTGCAGATAAAGGTAGGAGATTGTGGCCATTGATAAATTTGATTATATTCTTAAGGTGAAATCAGTTTTCTTGGAGGACTATAGGTACCTTCCGTTAAATAAGACTACACTAACAACTTTCATAAATATCTCCTTACAGGAGATAATAAAAAGATAGAAGAATAGTTAATTAATTACAGCACATATAACAATTTATCCAACCACTGGTAAGATACCTTGAGGGTTTGGACTAATTAAGAGTCACAAGGAAGGTTTTCCCATAAGACCTAATGTGTCATCTCTTCTTTCCACTGCCACTGTTCGATGGTATAATGGTTAGTGTATCAGGCACTTGTACCCAAGTTTATGGGTTCAAACCAGGTCACATGGATTTTTAAGGACGAAAAATCCTTTGTATGCCTTCCTTTGGTCGGGGAAGTAAAGCTGGCTGTCCCATGTAGTAGATTTACTGCATGTAAAAAAAGATTCAAGCCTAAAAAAACTTCTAAGTTAAATTCAAATTGCCTGTTTCGTTGGAAATTTCCTTGGTCTGATGCAAGAGGAGGCCTGCGTCTCGCCATGTAAAATAAGGCACAAACTAACTGTTACATTATCCTTCCATTTCACTCTTGGCCCACCTCTTTTCTTCTGTCTTCCTGGTGTCCAGTTATAAACCTTTTTGGGCAGTCTTTCTGAATCCATTCTTTTTAAATGGCTGTACCATAACAAACTATTCTTTTCAACATTATCACTTAAGCATCTTTCTATATTTAATCACTTTTTTATTGTGTCTGTTTTTATGTGATCGAACAGGGTGACTCCTTAGCATCTTCTCCAAAAACTGTATTCAACACTATTAATTCTCGTTATCAGAGGCTTGGTTAAGTACCCTAATTTCAGAATTGTACGTTATAGTACTCTCTACCAAAGACTAAAACAGCTGAATTTTTGTTTTAGTTCTAATATCCACTAGTTTTGGAGTATGGATGTCAGAATCACCTGATCATGATAAAGTTTCATTTGATGCTGTAGCAATGTACACCTAGCATACCTCATCCACTTACATCGGAAGCTTTGGAAGAGTGTTATTACATTATCTAATTTTTCGAGTCTGCTTAAAGAAATTTTGTTGCTTATTAAATGCATATTAAAAATCATTGTATTTACCTTTCCTAATATCATTTACAAACAATCAACAGGGAACACTCATAAGTGGTTCATTATTTTCAGATATTGTGATGAGAAAGTTGGAAGGATGCATTAACAGAAAGATATCCTTTTTTTAACAAATGATATATGTAGATGACATCTTAATTATTGCACATAAGGATGAAATCACATAACTTCTATCAGATTATAATTTATATGATTCTTCTTTACAATTTACCATAGAGACGTCTACTAACAATTCTATCAACTACACAGATCTTACGTTAACTTAAAGGAAATAAAATTTTTACCAATTGGTCTAAAAAAAAATTGTTCTCCTGAGAGAACTTTGAATCACTTTTCTGCCTATCACACTCAACAAAAGATTGCTGTTGGTTATAGCATGGTTAATAGGACTATTAGCCTTTCTGACCCTTCTAAGCATAAATATAATTAGGGAAATCCTTAGTGAAAATAATTATGCTTTAGTTTTCACTAATAAATTCATAAAGAATTTGTGAATAGTTACCCTAGTATTTATGAACCCCTGATAAAAATGCAGCAGATATTTAAGTAATAAGAAATAAGATCAGATGATACGAATTTTGGTGATATTTCTTTAATAAATTGGTTCCTAACTAGACTCTAATGCTTATTTGCAGCTGGACTGTGCCTTTATTTAACAGATTCCCCCTGGGTCACCATAGAAGCTGTCCACTAGAAGGTGCTGGCTGAATTCTACACTCCAGCTGCCATGTTTTTGTACAGGTTAAACTTCTAATAGTTACCAAAGTATTGCATTAAGCTTGAGGAAATGGTATTAATACACTCATGACGTTTACAACATGAGTGATGAATGAACTCTTGTCATGAACCCAATGTTCCAACCGTTCCAATACTGATGACATGCTATTTATATTGCGTAACAAAACTAAAATAAACAACCTAGGAATTTCCATGAAAAATTATTTGGCGCTGCAGCAACAATCCCAACTTACAAATCTATGAGTAGAACTCGAACATAGAACCTCTGATGGTGCACCGTCCTTAACAATAAAATAATTCTTGGCATCAATTAACAATTTATTACCAATATGTGAGAAGCATACACATGAACATTATTGATTTTCAGCAAGCCACTGCTAAATGTGCTATCGATCATGACGTTTTATTGGTTGAAACTTGGCAAAATGAGGAAGGTGAACGGATGGCAAATTCTATTTGATCAACTATAGGATTTATAGAAGAGATCATGACTGCTGCTCCAGTTCATCTACAAGAGGAGTTTTGATTGCTGTCAAGGACTCAATCTGCACTCAATTATTCCAAATATTCATTAACATACTGACCAACTTTATGTCAAACTATCTTTTCTTAGCAATGAACTCATCCCAAGTACAGTTTACTTTCCAACTAACTCTGCCATATCCCTGCCATATTCCCACATTCATTGGAATGACTTGCTTTATGGAGCCCATCTGTACCTTTCTCTTCGAGACTATCTGTTAACTTATCTGCGTAGATTTTGCTAATGCTATTGCATGCGTAGGTTTTGTCTAATGCTATTGCAGCTCTAGATTTTAACCAATACAATATTACATATAATGAGCACTATTTGCTACTTGATTTCATTATTTTTGATTACATCCAGATTTTTAAATCTCTCGATCCATTATTGCCTTGTGACAAATACCATCTTGCTCTTTATTATAAACATTCACTGATTTTTAATCATCTTGACATTGATGTAAAATTACGGAGTTCGTTTCTCGACTATAAAAATTGTGTTTATGATTTTATAATTTATTATATTAATAGCATAGACTGGAACTTTTACTTTGACAAACACAACATTGATTTTAACGTATCATTTTTTTACGACCGTTTATATACTTTAATCGATCTCGTTGTCTTGAAGAAACCATTTTTTGTCAGCTCTTACCTGCATTGGCACTCTTCGGAGCTTATCGACTGTATCAGAGCAAAAAAGAAGTTTCACAAAGTATAAACAAACCAATAGATCCAATTTTTCAGTTAAATTTTCTGCCTTGAGATTCAAAGTATCTCATTTCCAGTGTGTCCTATTCCATTCTTATGTACATAAAATTGAACTATCTACTTCGATCAACCCTAAATCTTTTTGAAAGTTTATTAATATGTCCACTAGGAACAATCAGTTACCTAGTGTTATGCATCTGGATACAAAGTACTGCAGTGCTTATTCACAAATTGACACCTTATTTTCTACTCATTTTTTAATCAATATACCACACACAATTTAAAAAATGTTTCAACTACTACCGCAAAATTTTAACACAATCAACAATATCAAAATCACATTATATCAAATTTTTCTTGCTCTAATTTATTTGAACTATGATAAAGAGTGCTGGTCCAGTGACATCCCCAGTAGTTAGCAATTGCAAATATGATCTGGCATCACCACTATATCTTTAACAAAGCCTTGATTTGGGGATTTTATCTACAGCTTGGAAATATAGTAAAGTTGTCTCCATCTTCAAGAAAGGAGACAAAAGAGAATATCAAATTACCGTCCAATTTACATTCTCAGAGCTGTCTCAAAACTTTTCGAGAAACTTGTGGTTAATACTTCGGCATCACACTTTTCCACAATTATTTCAGCCTCAACATAGTTTTACTAACAATAGATCTACTCCAACTAATCTAGCTAAATTTAAAAACTGTATCATTCAAGCGTTTTATTCTCAAGTTGATGCTATATATATGGATTTTGCCAAGGCTTTCGACCGTGTCAATCAAGACCTATTGATTGACACGTTATACTTAAGCACCCACAATCCACTATCATGGATATGCTCCTATTTTTCCAGCAGATGCCATATAGCAGAAGTGTTATGCAATAACCTTTGCCGGAGACATAATGTCATGAGCTACCTATATTCATTAAATGGTGAATCCTTGAACACTGACTCTAACATCAGGGATCTTGAGTCTAAACTCAATTTTAATATAAATATTTCTGTTACAGTGAATAAAGCTCTGCATTCCCTGGGACTGATTTTGTGCAACAACAAATCCTTCTCATCCATTGATAGCTTATTAACTGTTTATAAAACTCTAATTTGTCCAAATTTTAGAATACACCTATTATTTGGCCACCTTACACTCATTTATCTATTGATCGATTGGAAAAAGTTCAAAGTAAATTTCTGTGCCACTAGCTTTCAGAAACCAATCCATACAGTTGATCATGACCTTTTCAAATTCTACAATTTATTTAGATTGAAAATTCTTTAGGATAGGTGAAAATTCTATGATTTAATTTTCTTCCATATAATTCTATATGGTGTCATTGATTGCTCTGAGCTTCTTTCTCTTATCTCTCTTCACATTCCTCTGATGAGAATGAGAAACCCTATCTGTTTCTGAGTGGATGCATCTTCAATTAACTACAACTATTATGATATCTTTAATAGATAGCCTAGAACTGTCAATTACTATCCTGATAGGATTGATTTTTTCAATCATGAATTAAAACATTTTTTTAGTTGTTTTCAACTTCTTTTACTCTCTGATCCAAAGTGTATCGATCTATGATTTAATTAATTCTATGAGTGCATTTAGTACTTTTATAAGTAATTCTTTGGTACTCGCTGTGAGGCAGTTATTTATTTTGCTGTGTATTTTTTATTCTTTATGTAATTAGCTTTATGTATTTTTATTGTGAGCATTCTTGTCATGTAACCTATGTGGCACGTTTACTTTACAATAATTATTTGAATTTCTGTTGTCCTCTTTCATACTGACGTCCTCAACATTTATCACTATAATGTTAAATATGACTGTCATTACACCAATACCGATTTCTTGGTTTACAAATTTTTTCCTGTTTTTTTATATGTTTACTGTTATATGTTTTACTGTTATTTTTATTTATACTATTTTTTTGTTTATAAAGTTTATATTGTTTTTTTACATATACACAAGTATTGTCATTTTTGATAAATTTTACCATTTACCAAACAAACATTTGATAATCATTTATGTCATATAAGTAGCATAACTTTATTGCATAAGTTTTAGTGCACATAATTAGATCAAGCTTAATATTCATTGTTTTGGTCACTAATTTTAATTCATCTACATTTTTATCTAAACTTCTGATGTTAGCATCGACTATGTATAGTCCTTCTCTTTAATAAGATCATTTTCAGATCTTTTACATCAGCATAATTTCTGGTGTTCACTTCAAAGAACCAGTTTGCTGTGTTTCATCTAAAACAGAGAGGATTCAATATTTATAACTCCCTGTAATATTGTGTTCTAGATATGGTAATGTTTCTTAAGTACAATATGTATCACATTTTTCAACAATTGTTATATTTTTCTTTTGCATCCCTTCTTCATTTTGTACTTTAATTTTATTATTTTCTTGCAATTATTCTGGTGTAATTCTTTCATGCAATTTATCATACACTTTCTATATACATGCTTGTGAACTGTATGATTATACTAATTTATTTTGTAATTTTGTAACTTTTAACATACATATCAAGGGCGTGTTCCATTTATCAAATAAATAAGATAATATAATATTATAATTGCATATTATAATATTTACACCATTGTTTCATAATATTTTATTTGTATTTGTATTTAGCCATTATACATCTTGTAAAGGGCAATTAGCCACAGCACCGTTAGATCCCAGGCTTCCTTCTTGGTCCCCCTACCAGGATCTCGCGAGGTCTCATATTTGCTTAACCTTTGTCACTTCACATAGATAATGAATTCGATGAACAACACCAGATTTGCAGTTGTGGTTGATCGGTAGAACCATCCCAACATTTGCCTGGATGACTGTGGGAAACCACGAAAACCCCAGTCAGGATGATCAACATCAGATTGATCCTGGACCTCCCAAATGCAAAGACAGCATGCTATACCCTGAGCCACTTCGCTTAGTAATACTATATTCCCACATTGCAAATATAGCAGTATACTGTGATACGAGTTTATTAATCACTCATGTACTATACTATTATACTTGTGTAGTAATACACATCTTACATCACAGTTTCATAACACTAATTATCATATTGTAAAAATACATTAATATTTTATCCTCACAGAAAAAAATTTCCAGATCTCTAAAATTATTAGTAAAAATTATACAATAAATACCTACATGAAGCATTTTTTCCTATTTAAACGAAGCAGTTTATTTTCAGCTTCAATACATGATTCTGCAAACTCGTGACACAGATTAAGTTTGGCAACACAAGACATGCACAACTGTTTAGGTAATGGATCAGTATTTTTCACCTAAAACAGAATACAAAGAAAATGTTCAGAATTTTATCTAAAATATCAAGAAATATTATTGGGATGACCAACTTTTTATCGAGTTCACAAGGGGATTTTCATGACTGGGGTTGTTACAATAATAAACTTACAATGTCAAGTGAATTAGAAAAAAGGCACATGCTCTTAAGATAATGTATGGTGTACTGTAAATGTAGGAAACTGAAAAAACAGTGAGGGCCAGCAGTAATATCTACAAACATTTCTTAAGAACACTTCTTTACAAAAGTTAAAGTAACTTGACTTCTTTAGAAATTTGATTGTGACATTTGCTTAGGGATCCATACAGTAACAAAGCAGCCATCAGCATGTAAAAATATGCTCAAAATGGCTGAATTTGTCATTATTATTAATTAAATATATTTGAAATAAAAAATTGCAATTATGTTAAGGGAAAATCAAACCATACCCATACATTATTAGTAACCATACATTATAACCAGGGACATGATTTTATGGTGAATAAAAATTTTCAATGTGTCAAAAAGGACTGAAAGCATTAAAAATAAATAAATAATTAAAAAAAGAGTACTTATGTCTCCCAATACAGATATAATTTTTTTCCAAATATATCACAAAGTAATTAAGATTTCACAGAATATCGTAAATAACTCTTAATTTTGTATTTAGACTTCACATTTAATCACAAGCGTTAATGTATGTTACTGCTAGAGTCAACTATATGAAATTAATAATATACATTTTAAATAAATATTAACATTTTTTAGGTTTACCAATAAATTGTTTCTAATTATAACAAATAAACCATAGAATCTGCAAACAAATCCAATACCCCATACTTCATACTCCTGTGAAATCTGGAGGAAGAAAATTTCATATTATATTAAAAATTCACTCTAACCGTAACGGGCAAGCAGGAATTTATTTTCTTGGCAATTTGTTGTTCTTGTCCTGTGTCATTAAATATGTACACCACATCAGTAATATGCGAAGCACAAAGACGACACAACTGATTTAAACTCTCAGAGAGAATATCATCCTGATGTTCTTCTGAAACTGCTCCATCACTGACATCAGAAAGCTCTTCTTTAATGAATGTATTAGTCCCTGAAAGTTGCAAACATGTCCTATTAAATATTTAATAAACATGATTCATAGAAACATTTTAAGTTTTATACTCATTTGAAAAACTAAAAATATTACACATAATGAAAAGAAATATAATTACTAAAAAATTCACAAATTGCAATTCACAAGTTGTGCATTGCAAGTATATGAACTGAGTTAATGAGTGCTAAGAAAAGATAAAGTTTTAACTGATTTAAATGCATGATAAGGTAAGAAAATATATAGGAGTGATTAAGGTGATGCTTTTTTTACTTTTTGCAAAACAAAAATACAAAAAATTCATTGAACTCTGTAAAGTATCGCATTACAGAAATTTGATACAGTAAAAGTAAAAAATATATAATTCACGAATAAAAATTTTATATATTATTCAAAAGGTTCTGTTATATACAATGTTTTTTGCTTCCGTTTCCTCTCTTCAATGTATTAGTCTTAAATTATTTCTTAACTCTATGTGGTCATAAGCTTCTATCTTATTTGGATTTTCCCAATTATATAAGACATATGCAGGATTGCCTTTAGTCCTAGGAGTAAATTTTTGTATTGTGTTCTCTACAGGTAAAACGGTCAAGAGTTTAAGTTTTGTCCAAAATAAACCTGCTAACAAAATAAAGGGAAACACACATAACACTAGAACACTAATCCGATGTGCAATTATAGTCGCATTAAATTATATTGACATGGGTCAACTTACCTAGAATGCCCAAACAGGTCATTTTTGACTCCATGTCAGTTTGGGTATATAGAATGCAAATGGTTTGTCATTCAGGAGGATATTTAGCAAAGAGAGTACTTTGTTTTCTGAAGTGCAGATAGAATGTAAATGAAAGAAGTCTTACCTCATTGTATCATAAATTGAAATTAAAAGTATTGTTAGCAATGTTCATCACATGTCAAGAAAATACACTATAAAATCTAGAATTAGAAGATGGCCTATACCAACACTTTCTCATACACTGAATTTTTGGAACCAATACCAGAGATTTATAGAACAAGTGTAAGTAAGAAAATTTGTAGGTGTGATTATCTGCCAAACCTTGCTAATGGGCTTGCACCATTTCCTCCTTGAGTTTCAGATATGAGTGCTTTGTATACCTCCATCAAAATATAAGCCCCCAAATGTAATTCTGATGAAAAAAGTCATTATTCTTGTGAAAACATTCAAAGTCAGATTGCAGACAAAGTATAAAATCTCATGATGTTCATTCACTTGTGTTCGTCAAACTATGAGTATTAAAAAAAAAAATAAAAAACCTGTGAAAGCATTATTTATTATAATACATTCTTTAATTCTAACCATAAGTAGCACTTGTTACACACAAATTCTTTTCAAAACCAACATTATTCATGGACTTGAATGTTCATATACGTAAATTTGTCTTTAATTTTCTGGGTCTATTTAATTTAATTTGTTTTACTTTTTTAAAAATATTGAATTATTTTTAATAAATTATGTAATTTAATGTGTTTTAATTTTAAAAAATCAAATTGTTCTTAATACAATCAATAACTCACAAGATTCTTTCCAAAAAAGGTTCACAATTTTTCTTCAAAATAGACTGAATTTAGTTGTGAATTTCTTGGGCACATTTGAATATTCTAGGGCATATCTACAAAATTCAAGGATTCCATGTTAATGTTCACACATTCTATGACTTGGTGAACATTATTAATAAAAGATAAATAAAATAAATAAAATTCAAAACTGTTCAGAAAAATTAAAAAACACAAAATTTGAAAACCTTAAATTGATGTGTTCAACTTGTAAACTAACAATAAGTACGTTCCAATTTTTTTATTTTCTTCTGCTGTTCATTTCATTCATATTGGGGGGGGGGGGGGGCTCACTGCTACCTCATTATTTAACTACCTCACTTAAAAATTTCTTATTTAGTACCGAACTATTTCTGTGTGTGATGTGCCACATATTCTCTTTCCATCTTCTCTTGGTTAACAAAGTAAAACACTTCAGCTAATGCACTCCTCCCAGAAGCAGTGCAAGGAGAAAATTTATTTTGCCAACTTGTTGGCCACATGATACAATTTATTTCCGATAAGTCATGAAAAATTAAAATTTTCTCAGTAATGAATTTCACATATCATAATTATATTAAGAAAAATTAATATTCTTTCATTTACATGAATTTTTATTTGGACAAAAAATTGAAAATGTGTTTTGCGAAGGGATAATTTTCACTTCTCAACCCACAATCAATTTTGCCTTTATTGCAAGTAGTGGAGGATGTAGCCATCATCAGTCTCCATAGGTAATCATTTAATAGTTCCTTTACAATATCTATGATGTGTTTATTAAAATGAAAACTTCTAAAATAACCCAGAGACATGACATGGCACTAGTCTCCCCCTGCATACATTTCATGTTCAATTTCAGAAAAGGATCATTGATTAAACTGATTAGAGAACGTTTTGTTTAATGATATATCAGGACCTTTTTCAAAGAGCTCAACAAAACCTTTTATTACTGAAATTCATCAAAAAGGCATCTTTTAACAAGAAAATCTTCATGTCAACACTATTCATATCTTCAAATAAATGATGAAATCACAAGTGTACATAAACTCCTGTTGCATTTTTTCCTTTTGTCATGACTAATGAAAAGAATTATTCTTTTTGATTCAACTTATTATTCAAAAAAATCGTATTCTTCCTGATATAATGTACACATACATGCACGCACACACATCCATCCATACAAAAGTTAACATACCAAATATATCATCTTCATAAACAAATTCACTTTTGAACACATTTTCATGGCAACTGAATATTGTTGGGATGGCTTCACTCTTCAAAGTGCGTTTGGAATTATCCAAAAAATGATCTCCAATGAAATGGTCCTCACAAATGCCATAACGTTCACGGGAAATATTTTTCAAATTTTTTATTAAATCTGAACGTCTGCACACCAACAGCCAATGGTGCAATCTGACAAACAAAAAAATAAACAAGTCCGACAGTAAAACAGAATACAAGTTTGTAGCATTTAAGAAATAGCTTTCACATCCCACCCATTTTAACAATGACACGTCAAAGGAAAGAAATCCATGGATATGGCTAATTGCATTTTCACTAAATAAGTATTGATATTTATTGGCAAACCTGCATCAAAATACGGTGGCAGACAAGATCACAACACATGGCCAACATGTTGATTTGTTTTCCGACATCAATTGTATACAACTCGAAAACAGTGACTAAATAGTCATTTATGTACCATGTCCTTAAAGACTAATAGAGGACGTGTTACATACAATGTTTTTTGTCATTTCTAGTTATTCAAAATAAACATTTAACACTTTCATGAGTTAGGAATGGTCATTATTCTTCATGTTCTGAAGCAAGAGTTGTCGGTACATGGCCTTGGAACCGTTTTTAGATAACAATCACAGCGTGCAGAAGGCCCAAAAGGACAAACTTGGAAAGAGGGGCAAAGGGACAATGTGGGGAAGGGGGACAAATTAGACAATGGGGACACTGGGACAAGGGGAAAAAATAGGACAATGGAACAAAATGAGATGGAGGAAAGGGAGGGAAATGGGACAAAATGAGACAAGGGGGTAAATGGAAAACGGGGGGGCAAACGGGACAACGGGACAAATGCGACAAAAGGGACTTACTTATCAAAAGATTTATGAACACTGGTAAAATCTACACCTGGGAGTCCACTAAAATATTTTTAATGGCCTTTCAAGCATTTTAACAGTGATTGCTATGACTGCATGTGTTGTTTAGATGGTTAGTTACTAAGGAGCTAAGCGCGTGTTTACTGATGAAAAAAAACAACCAGAGGAGCTACACAATGGCACAGACTTTCTCACAGCACATTTTTCTTATTTCCTCGGTGTGGTCTGGCTTGAAGGTCTTGCTCCATTCTCTGGCCAGTTGCCATCTATCGTCACCCAAAGCACATTTTTTGCCATTTTCTCAACTTTTTGCTTTCCTAATAGTACAATGAAAATATTACTTCAACAAAATTAAAGAAGGGAAAAAACCTCGTCCTAATTACAAATTTTCATTGAAAAATTTGAAGCCGTTTTTAAGAAAATTGAGATTAAGCATCTCTGTAATAGCGAAATTTGAAGCTCTCTTTTACAGGAATCTATCGAGTTTGCGAAAAACTTTATTAGAGGTCATTTGAAGAACTTCCACCCACAATTTTAATAATGTATACAAATTGATGGAAATGTGCATATTAACAGCATCGAAAATTTTATTACTTAAAAATATTAAAGAAGAGTGAAACTTAGTCCTAAATAGAAATTTCCATTAAAAAATTTTCATCAGGCTTTACTGTCCAGTTTCCCCGACCATCCGTCCGTCCGAGTTAACCGTGATATTCTGACCTATGCCACCCTTATAAGTGTATTTGGCTATCTTACAAGAAAATGCCCAGGGGGCTTCATGTTTTAAAGAATGTTTTTCAAAATTTCAAAGCTTTAACTAGAGCCAGATAGACAGGAGATTCTTCAATTTGGAGAAGATCGTTTGAATGTTTTAGCCGCTACGAGTGTTCACGGACGGACGGGCAGGCAGGCAGGCAGGCAGGCGGACGGACATTTTGCTTCCAATTGGTTTTTGGCATCAATGACCCACAAAACCGGGATTCTGGCTACACCAAGCGTTAGAGGATTTTTTTTCTCTTAATTGAGCAACTGGTTTCATGCACTTTTTCGCCACCAGAGCCCGGCAATGAATTGTCCGTTTTTTGGCGCAGTAATACTGCGGTAATACAGTAATAATAAAGTTACGTAATACATAACTTCCTCTATACTACCTACATATATTACTCCGTATATATGTTCGGATACGAGAAAGTAAAAATCTACGATCCCCCTCCCCCCGCAACGATCGGCTGGATTCGCAACTGGTCTGGTCTGGCAAAGGGGAGGAATTTTTCAATCGTGCTATGAAAATGCTTGATCACAGAGACACCGGCACTGACGCTTTATTCCATACCACTCGAAAAATCAAGGATGGAGTTCTCCGTTCTCCTCTCCACAGAATGGAACGATGAGATGGGGTAGCAAGATGAGCTTGAAACTTCATTGTGGGAGGCGAATGGCAAGTTTTGGAGTTGTCCATTCACTATACTTGGGTTTTTCTAACGCGGCGGTTGAGGGTAGTATCTCCATGATGGAATTCGGCACGACTTTTTTAGTTATTCTCAGTCCTGCCGCTAGAGTCGCTTGATCTGCACCACTGCTTGATGCGGTCGCGATAATGCCACATCTTGCGGTAGGCCCAAGAAAGACGCGAAAAGTCGTACCGAATTCCATCTTGAAGATACTACCCTCAGCCACCACGTTAGAAAAACCTAAGTATAAAAGCCTGGGAAGTGCGGATGATACTTTCTTTTATTTTGCGTGCCTTCATAAAGATAACCTTTGGAGAGGTTTGTTACGCCAAATAAGATATGCTTACGCGGTTGATTCTGTCGCTCGGTATAGCGTCCATTACATTCTAAGTTTTTTCTTAGTACTCAAATTTTCGAAAAATTGTACATGACCTTATTTCAAAATCTGTATTTAAAGAACAGGTTCCATCAAAGAAAAAATCTCTATCTTCAATATTTTAGTTGTAGGAAGACGGCGAAAAATTTTCGCATTTTTACAATTTTCGAAAAATCAGGGATTTTAACGAATATCAATCTGAACCATTCTCTTACGAGTCCTGACGCTATCCGAGGTCAACATTTAATAATAATCAAAAAACGGGTGCCATTTTTTTAAAGTGTCCCAAGGGCTTCGTGTAAAGTACCCCCCAAAATTAAAATATCGGTTTGAAATTCAAGGGCCCGCTACATCAGCTAGATCGACTGGGGAATATCAATTTTGGAGAAAATCGTCAGAACGTTTTGGTCGCTAGCGTTGTTCACGGACACACGTTTTGCTATCAATCGATTTTTCGGTATCAAGAATCTTCAAAAGATGGATTCCGGATACATCACGTGTTAGAGGATTCCCCCCCCCTATATTTAACAAATGGATTTATTCACTTTTTCGATACCAGGGCCCGGCAATACGTTTTTCTTAAGAAAAAAAAAATCACAATTTTCCACACAGCCCTACATAACGCTCTATTGCGTAAACAGTCGCGAGAAAGTAAAAATGTGCAGCAGTTTTTGAGTTTTTAAAAACTAATTTGCATTAACTTTAAGAAGAATTTACGCAGAAACTTAGTTTTTTTCAAAAAATTTACCTGGCCTTTTTGAACAATTGGCTATTTTCGAAAAGTCTCATTTATTACAAAAATCTCCATCTTGATATCTGTAATTTGCAATGTTTACTTTTTGTAATTTTCAAAAATACACAGAGTATGCAGGAAATGGGACTAGCATCCGTTTTCACCGTTTGAAAGGAAAATAAGGAGAAAAATTAAAGAAAAATTGAAGCAGTTTTGATAAAAAATCGTTTAAAAATTTTACGCAAAATTACGTGGAAACAACTCATTTTCAAAAAAATGGTACATGGAAATTATTTCAAGAACAGATTTTTATTTTTAAAAAATCACTATCTTCAATATTGCAATTGTGAGAAAATGCCAAAAAAACTTTGAACTGCAATTTTCGAAAAATCAGAGATTTCAATTTTGGAAAAAATTGTGTGAACGGTTTAGGCATTAGCGTTGACCACGGACAGACCTTTTACTGGATCAAGGACCCACAAAACATGGATTCTGACTACACAATGTGTTAGAAGTTATTTACTACTTATAGGAACAAGATTTATCCACTTTTTCAATACCACAGCCCGGGAATAAAAAGTTTTGTGTTGAAAATTCATCTTCCGGCGCACGATTACAATACTTTCTCTTCTTATGTTCGTAATGGTGAGAAAGTAAAAAAAATGGTATTTTTCTATAACTACTTATCGTAGAAACTACGTTTGTCAAGAATGAATTAACAGCACTAATTATGGGATTATGCCCATCGAGTAGGGAAGTACCTTAAGTCCATATGTTTTTCAGATTTTCCCTAGTTTTGCAGAAATTGGGCACCTTGGTTGTTATAAAATAGTCTGATGTGTATCAAGATACCAGCTTCAGGCCTTTACCGCAAGACTGTGAACAACATGGATTCCTTCATTTCCACCCTCCCTTTGTCAGAAGATACCTGCGCGACTGGTTGCCTGAGAGTTCAAAATACAACATATTGGAAACTCAGCTTTTTGATACATCACTGAAAATAAGAAATTATTCCTTCTTTTATCCCTAAATCCAGAAAAAATATTAATTTTCACAATGACAAATTCCAGTCCAAATTCCAAACGAAGATGAGTTCTCCTTGCTTATTGAATGCAGAAAGAATCATTACAAACTAGAATTGAACTTGAGTCCTTTTTCCTAATCTGAGATGCCCTTGCACTTTTCTATTCTACTCAAAGGATCCGTCTATATAAAATATTTTTACAACATTCAAATTCCAAAACTAAAAAGCATTTACTTAACAACAACATTTAGATAAAAGGCATAAAGATAAAGATATACTCAAGCTTGAAGATCCCTGCTTTTGGAATTTAATAAAAACACAAATTCCAGAATGTATCATTATACAGCAGGCCTTGGCAATCTTTTCATTTCCCAATAGTCCAGTGAGACAATAGAAACATTGTCTCCCAAACAATCAGTCTGAAATATCAATAAAATGCACAGGCAACATATACAACATGATTTGAGATAAAATTTGGCAGCTTCATTAAGCTCCTTTTTAGATGCAGATAAAAGACTCGCAAAACATACAGACACCTTAAGGAATTTGGAAAACGTTCAAAAAGTTTTCAAACATCACATATTTTAATCATTAGCTATGATAAAGGGGGTGGTTACACAGCAACTGAGAGATTTGAATAATTATGACAAATATTTAAGTAAAATTTCAGGATATCAATAAATATATACCTATAAAGAAAAGTAAACAAAATTAATTCATAAACTCACTTCAAGACATCTTCAAAAGATGAAAAGTGACAAGTTACATAGATGACAAAATTATTACACAATCTACCCAACAACAGGCAACAATACCACACAGCTTAAAATACATAAATTGGGATATCCCATGCATCCCTCGGTATCAACCATATGAAGCGTGCATTATAAAATTGATTATTATCTAAAAGAACTAATGAAGCTCATGCACCTACACCAGAAATTATTATGATCATAATAAGAAATTAAGTTCCAATAATACGTAGTACATCCAATTATAAAAGTACAGCTGTTGGTGGTTCATTTAGCTCCCTTTCTTTGAAAATTGTGACGCAACATCTTGAAGCACTCTGGTATCTAAAATAGATTTAATTAAGTACAAAAGTTATTTTAATAACATTTTAATTAATAATAATAATTTTTTATTGCTTATAGACTTACAGAAAGTATCAAGCAAAGCCTGTCTAAAATTTAATTAAAATTACATTAAGTTAATTACATTTTTTTACTACATTCACTTACAGTAATAATTATAACAAATTTATGCCATATTGATAAATTTTATGTTATAATAATTTAAAAAATAAAAAATTATATATATATATATATATATATATATATATATATATATATATATATATATATATATATATATATATATATATATATATATATATAAATATATATATATAAAAAATTGATTAATAGGAATTAACATTCAATTGCATAACTTACAGTAACAATTCTAATAGTTTACTTGATACTTTAAATGATTAACAAAGCATGCAAGTGCTCTCAATAAACATTAATATAATTTACATTTTAATTATACAAAGTCACATTTTCAAATTAAGAATAACATTAGCAACGCGTTGTATTAATGAACCAGCAGATTATGATACAGTGGAAAATGACTTACAATTAGTGAGAGTAATTTACATTATCTTAATTATTGCCCCATAAGGATTCTATTGTCCCCATTCTCAATACATTCAATATCTATGATTCAAATATTAATGGCATGAAAATAACAAAGCACTTACATGCATGCAGCATATATGTAACTTGGACATTATCATCATGAATCATAATTGCAAAATTACTAACACTGGTATTGTAAACCAACATCCACCTTCAAATATATAATCAGGGCACAGTTACTTTAATGCTTACCCTATAAAATTTATTAATAAACATTTACAGAATGTTAAAATACCATGAAACCAGAATATCACCTGCAATTGTTAACCCTTGAAATGACAAAAAAACAACACATTGAATGCACAAGTTTTGAAATGCCAGACAATAATATTGTATTGGTACCATTCCCTTTAAACCTAAAATTGTCAATGCTTTCAAAAACAACTCAAATACAAAAACAAATACTCAAAATTAAAATTAACATAAGGAAAACTTTAATACAAATAATTTGATTAGGAAAATTAGAGATTCAATACCTACAAAGGAAAAAGAAAGTTTTGTTTACAAAATCAAATAATTAGATTGTGACAGAACTTACAATAAGACTTTACAGAAACTATTCAAAAATCCATTTCAAGTTCCTAAAAATTAAAAAATCCATTTCAAAGTCCCAGAGCCTCAAATTCAACCAGATTAATTGGGAAATGTAAATTTTGAAAAAAATTATCCAAGGTTTCGGCTCTAGGGTTGACCTCAAATGGACAGACATTTGGCCATAAACCAACTTCACTGTAACACTAAACCAACTTTGGCCGTAAACCAACCAACCACCACCGACCCACAAAATGTGGATTCTGATATATGTTTTGGAGGATGAAATTTACTACACATAGGAACAAGATTTATTTACTTTTTTAATATCAGGATCGCACATTAGGAGCAGGGGTGTCCAGAAGCGGGCAACCAGGGCAACTTGTCCGAAGTCCTGACTTACTTGGTGCCTCAAATTTGTTTTCATCCAAAACATAGAAACAAAAACTTTACTTTTAACTCAAAGTAACTATGTTATTTCTATTGCATGGAGAGTTGAATTTTGCTGAAGCGTATGTGATGTTATATGCCGAAAGTAGCCCACATGGATGCTCCCTCATGCCTAGTTTTCCCTGGGTGGCCTTAAACGACAGTTTATCTGGCAAAATTGCCACTATCCACTGCAGCATTACAATACTTTCTCTTTACTATATAATTACATAGAAAGCAAGAAGGTAATAATAGTTTTGTTCTGGAACTCACATTTAAATGCTTTTAACAATCCAAGGTAAGAGGTGAGTATACCTGACACAAATGTAAAATAATGTTAGAAAATGACTCGTTCAGTAGTTAACAGTGTATTAACATAAATCGAGTACTGTGAAGGTATCACATTCCTTACACTTGTTTTGGAATAGCTGATTCTAATTCCTGTTATCACATACTACTTCATACATACCTACTACTAAAAATTTATGATGGTTTGATAAAATAGAGACAAAAGAATAAATACGAAAGTCATGATATATCTTTCAAATGGAACACTTTTACCAGAAAATGTTCATAAATAGCGTGAACTTATTACTAGTACTTGTCATTATAAGTAGAAAACAATACTGGCACAAGATTTTTAAAAGCACTCTACAAAGTACTACCCACCACAAAGGATCCTGACAATATATTTCTCAGTGTATTTCCAAACAAATGTTCTACATACTTCAAAACAACATCAATAAACAAAATCTCAAAACAATATACTCAAATCATTACAACCAAAATAGTAATAAATTAAAACATTACTGTTCTAATTTCAAGAAGTACTGACCTCTCTTCATTAGTAGGGAGAACAAAGAAGCATTTATTAGGATGGTCCTTTTGATTCAAACCACATTCTGGGACAAGGCACTTCAAAACTTTTGATGTCTCAGCAGGCACCTGATCTTCAACATCACTATGAGAACTTTGATAATCAAATGTATTCTGATCAGGTAATTGGTCTGTAAATATAATGAGTTTTTTTAAAAAGTTAAGTACAAAACCAAATCAAATGTAATGTACTCAACAAAACATAACAGAATAACTTACCTAAATGTTTTTGAGACCCATTCTCTGAAACTCTTCTGTTCTTAAAATTAATTTCATTCATGTCTAAATTCATTTCATGATCTATATGAAATTTAGTCTTAAGTATTTGAAATGAATTTTCTGGATTGACCTCCATTGAGAAAATTTCGCCCGCAGAATTTCTCAACATTATTTTCATGATCTTGACAGACAACGGCAGGCAAAATATTAGTTTGAATGTTTTATTACGAAATACCGTTGTCTTAGAAAACAATGATTAAGATCCACTCAATTCCCACCTCTTCATAAATACTGACAAAATATTAACTTCATTCAGTATACCTGCAACAATACATCATTTTCAAATCAAAATAATACCAATTTACGTTCGGTATCATCTAAACTGTAAAGCACGAACTCGTCAAAACAGTATTGTACAGTAAAATCGAATCATACACGTAAGTACCATTACATTTAATCGCATTATGTTAGTATTCTGGACCAGCGAGGGGGGTTATCAATTTAATTTACATACGAAGTAAAAGTATATATCACACATCAAATAACCCAAAGGAGCAATATTAGCAAATGCGTGTTTTCATTGTGCTTTTTAGGTTATAATAATGGCTAACAACATTACGGCAGAAAATCGTTAAAATAAAAACTAAATTACTTATCATTTATAACGTTTGAAACGTTCAGTGATTTTGTCTCTGTGTCTACTACTGAAATTCTTTCAAAAACTATATCTGCTTACAAATTTCTGTCGTTACTTTCCAAATTTGTAACAGGTTGTCAACGGAGATGTTGTATGCAGTGGGCGTTGATGTAAAGTTTTTGTTCATGAGAAGTGGCAGAAGTGGTAAATAGTACCCCCCCCCACACACACACACACACAATTGACACCCGTCGTTAAAATGGCATGAGAAGCAAATGTTAGAAAGTTCGTGAGAAAAAGAGGATTATTTTTATTAAAAGAAAGGATACCTCTATTGTAAAACTGTATTTGTGAAAACTGAAATTATGACGAAATGAGTAACAGACGTTGTGCTGCCAAGACTTGTTTTAATTTGCAAGGATGCCGACCTAACCTAAAATTTTTCCCATTCCCTAAAGACGAAGCTGCGTGAGTAACAAGGATTTTAACATTATTTTAACAAATATTTATTATGATGACCGAGCTCAATTTAAATTCTTAGAAGTATCGTAAATTTAAAAATAAATACCAATAATTGTTGCTTTCATAACTTACAATGTATACTACACAAACATTTTTATTACAGGTGCAGGCAATGGGTCACAAATTGCGGTCGTACTGATTTGTTTGACAAGTCCATAGAACAACTTTCCAAACTTTTACTTTGTGCTGATCACTTTGAACCTCATTGGTTTTTAAATCCAAAATATAAAACTGTGTTTGTTCGAACAGGGCAACCCATACCTACTATATTTCACAATAATTTGGCAGATTTTGTTCCTAAGTCATTGAAAAAGCAATTTGAATTAAAATATGCACATAAAAATGAAACTGGTATGACTTTATTAATTAAATTTATATGCATGTGTTGTTAACAATAATTTTAAAGCAGTAAATTATTTGATTTATAGGTGGGATGGAACCTTCTGATATGGAGATCAATTATGATAGTGGGCAAAGAAATCCCATGATTTTAGAGAATACTCAGCTACCTAAGCATGGTTGCCATAAAATGTGCAGACTATGTGCATGTTTAGTGTATGAAGACAAATTGATTTCCATTTTCTCAGAAGAAGCACAGAGAGAGACCTTACTTTTAAAAATCAATCGTTTACTACCAGACAAGGTAATTATAAAGAAAATTATAAATTTGTTGTACACTCTTTCTCCTAAGTTTGTATATGTTGTAATATACATTTTCTGGATTGCCAAAAATTTATCATTTAATTCTTAATTTAAATTATATTATTTATTGTGAAAAGCCTTCACACTTCAGTTTTGTTTCTGACTGTAAAATACATTGTTGTTCTTCAATTTTGCTGTTTGGGGAAATAGTTCAAAATATAATTAATTTCTTCCAGGAGTTAATCTTCTAGACATTACTAAATTTATTAATTTGTACTTCTTTAATGTTTTGAAGGTTATTAGAACAAAAATAATGATTCTTTGTAAGATTTTGACTGTTTAAAGAATTGACTGCCTTGGAATCGAAACCGGATTTCCTGTCCAGTTGTCCACTTGGGCTACTTAGACTGTCACCTTCGAACAGCATTAAGGGGATAAGAACTCTGATTGACATACTACATATTTCACAACATGGTCACAGTTGGAAATTTAACAATTATGTGGGAATGCAATACAAAGAATTGACTTCCCCAGCCAAGAATTGAAACCAAATCTCTTGGTAATGCCAAGAATTGAAACCAGATCAGTTGTTCTAACCCCTTGAGGGACCACGACAAACTTTGAATTGTGACCAAGTTGTGAAACTATGGTTTATCTATATAGTAAATTATCTAAACTGTATTTTCAATATAGTTGATCTACTGGGGCTCTTGATTGTCTCTCTCAGTAATTGAAGTGGTTAGACCAACTGGGTTTACACTGAGAGATCGTGGTTCGATTCCTTACTGGAGCAGTTGATTCTTTGGACATACAAAACATTATTTATTACAATTACATCATGCTTTAAAGCTACAGGGATGCAGTGGTGAATGATAATTGGGAAATGGGAAAATTATTCCCATGTAATTGTTGAACTTCCAGGTGGTGGAAATATATAAAAATAATGAGAGAAAAACTAAGATTTCCAAAAACATAACTGAAAGAAAAAGAGGTATTCCTTGATCATTCCAGCTCTCAAATAAAAAATGTGATTGAGGTCTAAAGTTTTGTTCAAATGTCAATTGTATTCTTTTTGTAATATTGAGTAAGTTATTGTTTTTATTTGAATGTCATTTTCAATGCATATTCAAATAAGTTATTGTTTCTTAATTGTTCACATTTACTTAATAGAATTGCTGGATTTGATAAAAAAAATTAACATAAAACAGTTTGTGTGATGGAAGTTTCTTTTTTAATCTTAGATTAAATTATTCAGATAATTAGTTGAGGAAAAATTAGTGACCAAAACTGAATTTGAAAACTGAAAATAACAATAAGCTGTGGTCAATGAAATATCAAGATGTTGAAAATTACACTATTCGGTCTGAAAGCAGCTGGATGGATGAACTCTTGAAAAGCACCTGAGAACGATTGAAGGGACAAACAAGAAGTGTGGTTTATTTTAATAAGTAATGTAATGAGAAGTGCTGGCTGTGATAGCTAGTAAGTTCATGACAATGTAGTGAGTGAATTTACTGGTTATCACAGCACTTGGAGTGAGATCTAGTGTGACTATTTTATGAACTAACATATTACATGACTCAAATGGATAATTCAAATCACAGGAATTACAAAAAAGAGAAATATTACTCAAATCAGCTACTAGATTTTGTAAAACTATCATCTAGCTCCAACATGCATTGAAGAAAAATATGAATAACAGTTTAATGCAAAAAATGATTTCAACCGTGTTTCAGTTGTCACAAAACTTAAACAACAAAAACAAAACTACATACAAGAACTTGAATTAAAAATAATTATTAAAGTTGTGAGATGTTGAGTTTTCCATGTCTTGGGATACCATGGAAGTATTTGAAGAGAGAGACATATAAGCTGGTTAGCAGTAGGATTCATCTAATGGAGTGAACAAATGTTTGTACTCATTTAAGCATTTTCCTCTCTAATTTTGGCTGTACTGTTCAACACAGTTTTGATAGCATATTCTCTGTTCTCTTCACCATGTAATCTTCACATGCCCGGTCTTTCAAAATAGTTGTAATTTCTTAATTTGCAGTTTGTGCTATCAATTTGTATTTTCGTTCTTCACAAAATTCTTGAAATTGTTTCCACACATTTTCTCTGTTTTTTTTACTGTTTTTCGGCAGTGAATCTTTAATAATAGATTCAATTTCAGACTTTTTAACATTACAAAACAACTCATTTTAGTATGTCGATGCTCTGAAGCCAATATGGACAAAACAATTGCTAGCGATAACAACGCAAAGATAAAAGGGGCTCTGAACACTGACTTTCTCATACCAAATTTTTCAAATTTCCTTGGTGTGGGCTAGCTTTACAGTCTTGCCCTCATTCTCTTACCAGCAGCCATCTATTGCCAACCAAAGAACATTTTTTTGAAATTTTTTTAACTTTTCAGTTTCCTAATAGTAGAACTGAAATATTACTTTAAGAATATTAAAGAAGAATAAAACCTTGCCCTAAAAGGCAATTTTCATTGAAATATTTGAAGCCATTATTAAGAAAATGGTGTTTAAGAGTTACTCTAAATACAAAATTTGAATTTCTTTTTCATTGGAATATATTGAGTTTTTGAAAAAATTCATTTCCAGTTATTTAAAGCACTTTCACTTACAAGTGCAAAAATGTATACAAATTGATGGAAATGTGCATATTAATGGCGTGAGAGATATTTAAAAAAAATTACATTTTTGTAATTTTTGAAACAACAAAGAGAGTACACTAAAATGAACTTTATGTCATATTGATCAATGCAGTTAGCACTATCCAGTTGAAAAGTTTGAAGAAAAAATTTGGAGCCATTTTTGTGAAGATGGCATTTGAGTGTTTCTCAAAATGCGGAAATTTGAGTTCATTTTCACAGAAAACTGATGAGTTTTCCAAAAATTTTATATGACATTATTTAAAGCACATGCATTCATAAATGCCATAATGTAAACAAATTTTCAATAAATGATGTGAGATACAAGTAAAAAACAATCATTTTTGTAGCTTTTGAAAAAACAAAAGAATAGAGCTACATGGAGTTTATGTCATCTTATACAATGCATTTAGCAGTATCCATATAAAAAATTTAAAGAAAAAGTTTGGAGCAGTTTTTTGGAAATCTTGTTTGTGTACTTTTTTAAAATTGTAAATATTACATGCGCCATTGCACAGAAACTACTAAAATTTTCAAAACAATCTACATGACTTTATTAAAAGAACTGATTATGAACAACAAATTTCATTGGAAGGAAAAATTTGTATCTTTAATTTTGTAGTTGCAGGAAAACGCTGGAAATAATTCAAACTTTTGCAATTTTTGAAAATTCAGAATTAACCATGAAAATTGTACGTATGACATCTTTATAAGCATATTTTATTCTATTCTTTTAAAAGATTTCAAGAAAAACTTTGGTACCGTTTTTGAGAAAAGTTTGAAAATGTCCCGGAGTCATTATGTAAAGTACCCCTAAATTTTAAGGAATGTATTTCAAAATTTCAAAACTTCAAATAGAGTCAGATTGATAGGGGATTCTTTAATTTGAATAAGATCGTACGAATGGTTTAGGCACTAGTAGTTTTCACAGACGTCCGTCCGTCCGTCCGTGCATTGCGTTAAATTTAATGAACACATGCATTAAAATTAATGTACATGTACATTAAATTTAATGTACATACATGATAGTTACTTTCATGTACTTTTACATTAAAAGTGATGCAGAAATTTCTGACAGTGCACTTTTTCAGTATCAAGGGACCCCAAAACGTGTATTTCCGTTGAAATCTTAATATCGATTTTTTGTAGCATTACATAACTTTCTTTAAAATTTGGAGGTACTTTACATGAACCCCTCCAGACATTTTCAAAATTTTCTCAAAAACTGCTCCTAATTTTTTCTTTAAATTTCTTGTACGAATAGAGTAAAATGCACCTATAAACATGACATAAGTCCGATTTTCACGGTTAACTCTGAATTTTCGAAAATTGCCAAAATTTGAATATTTTTTTATTTTTTTCCTAGTTACAAAATAGAAGACAGAGATTTTTCCTTCAAATGAAATTTGTTGTCCACAAATAGTTCTTTCATAATGGACATGTCAATTTTTTAAAAAAATTCAGTAGTTTTCATCCAATAGTGCGTGCAATATTTGCAATTTAAAAAAATTACATAATCACGATTTTCTCAAAAATGGCTCCAAATTTTTTTAAAAATTTTTTGTATGGTTACTCCCAGACAAACCCTATACGATAACATACATGCAATTTCTTGGCTTCTCTCACGTCGGTAATACTTACTTTAGAGGTGATTTCATCACAATATTATATTTATGAGTAAATGTGCTTTAAATAATTTCACAGAAAGTTTCTCAGAAGCAACATTTTTCTATAAAAATAAACTAAAAATCCTGCATTTTCAAAAACCTTTAAACACTATTTTCTCAAAAATGGCTCCAAAAATTTGTCTTCTAACTATTGCAAGAGATAGTGGTAATGGCACTGTTTAATATGAAGTAAATTTCATTTTGGTATACTCTTTTGTTTTTAAAAAAATTACACAAATATAATTTTTTTTTCAATATCTATCACGCCGTTAATTCACACATTTTAATGGCTTTGTATACATTATTGCATTTGTGAGTGTAAGTGCTTCAAATAAAAATTTTTGAAAACTCAATAGATTCTTGTGAAAAAGAGTTTCAAATTTCGTGTTTACAGTAACACTTAACGTGATTTTCTTAAAAACGGCTCCAAATTTTTAAATGAAAATTACTCTTTAGGATGAGGTTTTAGCTTTTTTAATATTCTTTAGTTAATACAGTAAAACTTCACTTATACGTTTTTCAGGGGACCGAAGAAAAAAAATGTATAAGTGAGAAAAACACATAACTGAAATTGAATTTTATGAGCAAAAAAAAATCTCTATTTTTACTCTACTGTTTTATTAGAAAACTTACTACCAAAAAAGAAGATTTTAATATGTAGTTTAAATGATTACTTATGAAAAAAGTCTGTTATCTTGGTCTGTTTAACATTATAAGCCCCCAAGGTATACACTTCCCCCTCCAAACGTGATAGCTGTCCCATCACCTCATCTGCGACACTGTGTTGCATAACAAACTTTTTAACAGTTTCTAATGCTGCAACGGCTTCACTGAAACCTACTACATTTATTTCACTATCATCCACTTCATCATCACTGTCTTCATCAATCTCTTCGTTGATTTCACTCACAATGTCCTCAATGGACCTTAGTTCAGATGTAACCACATCTTTATCTACATCCACAAATTCTGTGAAGTCCGCTTGATTGATGGGTAAATCTCCCAAAGCTAACTCCATTTCTACATCATCTTCGGGGCTGCCAAATCCAGCTTTCCGGAAACAGTTCCTGATGGTAGATTCTTCAACTTTCTGCCATGACGAGGAGATAAAATGCATAGCCTATGAGAAAAAAAAGGAGTGTTCCTGATTATAAAAACTAAAAATTCTACCTCACTGACCATAAAACTAAAATTTTTACCTGTAATACATTTACTTTAGTCGAACTCCTGTTTCCGTTGTCGATGTAGCGGATGGCCTGTTGCACCAACATTTTTCGGTAGTGCAACTTTAAGTTTCGGATAACCCCTAGATCCATGGGTTGCAACTCGCTGGTGCAGTTCGAGGGGAAAAATTGCACCTTGATGTTCCGTAGATATGAGGTGTCTGGTGGATGTGCTGGACACTTGTCTACAAATAATAGTATTTTTCGCCCTCTGATACCCATTCTGGCATCTAAAGCCCGCAACCAATCTTCAAAGATTTTCGTGGTCATCCACGAATTTTTATTGTGTTCATATTTGGTGGGCAGTGTTTTAATGTGTTTGAAGCATCGCGGCTTCGCAAATTTCCCGATCGTGACCGGTGGCAATTTTTCTGTCCCATCACTGTTAGCACATAAAAGCACAGTTACACGGTCTTTGCTCTTCTTACCCCCGTGACAATTTTCTCCCTTGAACGCCATCGTCTTTTCAGGCATTAGGGAATAGAAAAGCCCCGTCTCGTCGGCGTTAAAAATATCTTTGGGGGCATACTGCTCCACCAGTTCTTGAAGAGGTCCCGACTTCCATGCCGACACGACATCTGTATCAACATTTCCGCTTTCGCCGCACATACTTTTGCAGCAGATTCCGTGTCGCAGCTTGAATTTATGAAGCCAGCCAGATGAAGCTTGGAAATTTTCTAAACCAAGCCGCAGTCCAATTTCAGTCGCTTTCTCGCACAATAAGGGGCCGCTTATTGGTATACCTTCAGCACGATGCTGCTGAAACCACTGTAGCAATGCATCTTCCAAATTTTCATATTTTCCTCCTTGAATTCGCATTCTCTTGCTACTAGACACCCCAAACACACGTGCCTTGTCCTCGATTTCTTTCCCCTTAGAAATGATGGAATTCAGCGTGGATGCCGGTATTCCCAGTTCTTTAGCAATTTCTACTTTCTTTTTATTTCCACTCTCCCTAACAACTTTTAAAATTTTTATTTTCTCTGATATTGAAAGGGGTTGCCTTTTCCTACCACTCATTTTCGTGTAATATCGCGGACGCAAAACCAGAAAGAAGACGAACTACGACAGTACAACAAACGCGAGATGAAGGCGCGACCTGAGCGACACGAAGACTATTCGCAAATCCCAGCCAAGAGCTGCAGATTGCAGAACAGAAAGGATGATACTGTTGAACTTGTGTGACTCAGTTTCACTACGGAAACGAAGGCCGTGACCTGCGTGGGCTACAACTGGCGACGAAGACCCACGGCTGCTTGCTTTGCTTTCAAGCTTCATGTTACTTGAGATAACGCGGATCAATGCACGGTGATCTAATACGTGGGCGACAGGAAGCGCACGACAGCCACAGCTCCACCGTTTGGCGACACCCGCCGCGCCGCGCCTCGCGGAAAGGGATCGGTTTCATTAGCCGCTTGCGCCATCCGCTACCGAAAGGAACTCGTGTTATTACGGCGAGCCAAAGGCACCTTTGGAGACTGGGACAGTCAATGCACAAACATTCTCATTTATTGGTCATCTATGTCATTACTCTCTTCTGGGGACACCTCTGACCTTCCCTCGGAGCTAGCTGTCGCCTCCTGAGATCCTCAGAGAGCTCCCATGCGCATACGACTGAAAGTTTTCGTTTTGGAAGTCCGGCTTCTGGAGGTGGGCCGGGAGCCGACTTTCGCTACCACCCGCGGGCTCGCGCGGTCTTGACTCCTCAGCTAGGCCGAGTCGAGCTTCTATATTACAAGTTTCATTAACGGGAAGTGGCCTCAGAGGGCAAGAGTCAGCTCCGCGGGAGCGCTCTGGAGCGTGTCGACTCGAGCAAAATTCCGGGCACGACGCAGATCGTCCAGCGCCTCTGCGGGATCATTTGAACGTTATACGGCCTTAAAGGGACTTATTTTGAACGTATAAGTGTGAAAAACGTATAAACGTAAAACGTATATCTGAAATAATTTTGCATGGGAATTATAGGAATTTATTCGGGACCTAAGAAAAAAAACGTATAACCGTGAAAAACGTATAAGTGAGAAACGTATAAACGGAGTTTCACTGTAATTCGCTTCTATTTAGAAACCGAAAAGTTGAGAAAATTTCAAAAAAATGTAATTTGGGTGGCGATAGATGGCGGAAGGCAAGAATGAGGGGCAAGTACCAGTTCACAAAAAAGATATTAGAAAACTTTATTATGAGAAATTCTGTGCCATTCTGTAGCACTTCTAGTTTAAAATTGCAAATATTGCACAACATTACTAAAATGTACTTCGATGTATGTAGAGGAAAACTACAAGGGCTTTCAATAACAGACATCTTAGTGAAAATCTTAAGATACATTTTCTTAACTGTTTAAAAGAATTAGAGCAGGAAAAGAAAATTGCGCAGGAGACATTTTTAAAGCATATTCTCGACAGGGATGAAAATAATTGGTCGGGGTTTTACAAATATGTTTGCAGAAGAATAGAAAATAAAGAAGAAATTCCTATCGGTGGACATACCAAGAATAGGTTACTAACATGATCGAGAGAAAGCAAATACTTTTAATTTCTACTTCAGTTCCGTTTTTAAAGCAAAATCTCACCTCACTCAGACATCGAGGGAGGCTGTGCCAAATCAGTTTAATATAAACGTAAACACTGCGAAAACAAATTAAATCTGAAAAATGGAAAGTCGCGGGGTCCAAATGCCATTTCAACTGACATAATTAAACTCAGTGTAGAGGCAATATTACCATATCTAACAAGATTATTTCAGGTTTCGATCAAAAATTCAAGCATGACCGATGATTGGAAGCTAGCTACCGTTGTTCCTATTTTGAAGAGTGGTGATATAACTGTATTACCCAATTATAGACCAGTAAGTCTCAGGTCAGTTGTATGTAAGCTAAGAGAACACTTGAAAACTATTAGACAAGAATGGGAAAGAAAAGAATGGCTATTTCGGGGACAGCATGGCTTTTGGAATAGTTTCTCTTGCGAGAGTCAGGTAGTACCAATGTTTCAGGATATAGCAGATGAAGTTGATGATAGTGGGAGGGTGGATGCCGTAATAATAGATGTTGCAAAAGCATTTGATGTTGTTCCACTCTGGTTCATAAATTAATGCAATCGGGTATTGACACCAGCGTTGTGGCATAGATTGATGAGCTTCTTTGAAATAGGAAACAAAAAGTCCTAGTTGGTCAACAATTTTCGACTCAAGCATAGGTGACTTCAGGGATCCCTCAAGGAAGCGTTATTGAACTCTCCTGTTCCTCGCGTTTGTGAATGACCTGCCAGACAATGTATATTCAAAGGTATGGCTATTTGCAGATGACTGTATAATATATCAAGTTATTCAATCAAAAATAGACTGGGATATTTTGCAGGGTGACCTAGATAGATTACATTTATGGACGGAAACAAATGGTATGACAATCAATAGTTCGAAAAGCAAAACCATCATTTTTGGGAGGGGCCGCAAATATAATAAAACTCAATACCGTTTAGGCAACGAAAATATTCCAAGAGTCTTGTCTTGTAAGTACCTGGGAATAATTTTTGATAACAAATTGAGTTGGGAAAATCAGGTAAACTGTGTTGTAAGGAAAGCCTGGAGGTCCTTGCATTTTACTATGTGAATACTAAAGAAGAGTACAGCGAAAGCGAGAGAATTAGCTTATTTATCTCTAGTTTGTCCATTAATGGAATTCGGGGCTGTTTGTTGAGACCCTTATAGAAATTCCCAAAATGAATATTTGAATAGAGTACCGAGAAGAGCGTATAAATTTACTTTCTGAAGTAATACGAAGAAAGTAGAAGGGGAGACTCTAGAAATTAGGAGAGTTAAGGCAAGACTGTGTCCTGTACAAAGCGTATGCGGGTTATACAGCTTGGAAAGATATCTACACATCCGACTGGGTAGGCCTTCGTACTTTAGTAGGGGGCATCACAAACACAAAATTCAATTTAGGCCAGAGAGAACAGATGTTGGAGAATTTTCCTTTGCCAATAGAACAATTACGGACTGGAATAAGTTACCAGCGACAGCCTTGGAACCCTTTCCTCTAGGTGTGAGATTTAAAAATATATTAACTAATGATATTTGTGAACTTTATTAATTTAGTAAGTTAGGCTTATTATAAGTTATTATTTGATTATTATTATTGCTATTATTATTGTGTTAATTTATTAAATGCTTTGCTTTATTAAATATATAATTTTATTCAAAGTAGTATTGTATTGAAGTGTTGTGACGTGTTGTGCAGTGTAGTGCAGTATAGAAATAGAAGTGAATTCCAAATGTTGTGAAGTGAAGTGTAATTAAAAAGTCGTGTAATCTTGAATTTAATAGTTTAAAATAACTTTGCAGGTCAGCCATAAAATGTAGTTAATGCTATTATTGTTTATTATTATTATTATTATTATTATTATTATTATTATTATTATTATTATTATTATTTTTTGAGGCGGGGGAAATTCTTTATGGAGACCGGTGAAGCCGGTACTGTCGGACTCCCAGACTTGGTCTACCGACTAAAACCCCCTCCGCTCGCCTTTGCCCGTATAGGACCACATGTGGAACCGTCTGGCGAGACTTTACGTAGCACGTGGGTTTGGGTGTGAGCAAGTGCTCTATCCGCTTTCAATCATGGCCTTCTGTTTGAGGATGTGCTTTATAAAATCTCGAAATGTGTTCCAGTTTTCTGGAGACTGCAGCATAGTTTCGATTGTATTTGCATGTGTCTTTTTCACTCGCAGTTTGTCGTAGCATATAGATTTGACTTCCTCCCAGGCTTTGCAATTATATATAGAGTGCAAAGCATCATCATCTTCGTGGCATTCACATGTCGGGCTTTGAGCAATTTTGAATCTATAGAGGTACTTTTTGAAGCATCCATGTCCCGTAGGGGCTTGCGTCAAATAGTAATCCACTGCACTGTGTTTTCTGCTTATCCATTCTTTGATGTTGGGGATAACACTATAAGTCCATCTGCCTTTTTCCTCCAAGTCCCATCGACATTGCCATCTGTACACAAGATCGCTTCGCAGCTCCGCTTTGATTTCGTTGACCTGTTTTGTTGTCAGTGGGCGCATTTGTTGCTTAGCTGCTTTCAGCCTTAGATACATTGCTCTCCTTTCTTGAGCCAAAAGGTCGATAGGGGGTGTACTGGCCAGAACTAAGGCTGCTTTGTCCGATACAGGACGATATCCCGAAATTATTCTCAGTGCCATCCTTCTCTGAACCTGGAAAAATTTCCGTCTTATGGACTCTTTGTTTAGAGCATCAGCCCACACTGAGGCAGCATACAACATTCTCGAGTGAACTGCGCTAGATATCAATCTTCGTTTACTTTCACTGGGTCCTCTTGAATTCGGCATAAGTCTGGAGACGTTTGCACCAGTCTTTGCTGCTTTGTCAGCCATTTTTATGATATGGAGTCCAAAGCTTAATCTCGAGTCAATTTCCCGTCGAGGAGGGTTGGTCCACGTCCTGACGGGGGGATACAGAGAGGGCTCTCAAGTATTCCTTTCCTTCACAAGTTACTTTTCTTCTCCCCATTGTACATTCTCATTCTTCTATATCATCCTGTCTCTTTTCTTCTCCCTCTTTTATTTCACTGGCTCCCTCTGTATGCTGAACGCCCACCCATGTGTTTGCCGTGCGTGGCGACCCGTGTCGGAGGGAATGTATGTCCTAGCGGTTGAGGGGCCTGTCTGTTTCCCAATTACTCTCCTCGTGCTCCTTATTTCTTGGCACCCCGGGATACGTACTCTTACGTATTTTGGGGAACATTCCTTGTAGGTCTCAATACACTTGCTTTGGCTACGGACTCTTCTAGACGGGCGGTCGGGAGCTAACCCACTCCCGATCAACTGGCTTGAACTAGGTCTTGTACTGAACTCTAGGGTGAGCGAGGGTATCCACGGCGGTGCAGCGCTGTGGTAACCCCCCACTATATCCCCGTGGCAACCCTGGCACTCCGATGGAGTCCCTTGTTGGGCTCCGTGGTGGGTGGGGACCACGGGGATGAATCTGATATCCTCTTAATGGATAAAAAACTTACCCCCCCGCCCTCTTCCATAAGGAAGAGGAGATTTGTTGGTGAAACAGTAAATCTTGAGTTTTTTTTGTAATGAGTCAGATCTACTAAGCCCCGCTTTCTCGTCATGTCAAGTAAAAGAAAAAATGAAACTATGAAGAGTGTTAGCCCTATCAAACTTGCCAGGGAAATTGAAAAGTTTGGTATATTTCAGTCGGTGGTCCGTCAGAGAAATGGCACAATTCTTTTCGAATGTCGCTCTGATGAACAGATCAGCAAGATCCTTGACCTCAAAGAAATAGCCGGCCTCCAGGTGCATGTGTCCGCCCACCCGACCTTAAACCTCTGCAAGGGTGTGGTAAACCACGAAGACTTCTCTACCGAATCGAAAGAAAATTTGAAAGCCTTCGAGCCATATGGTGTGTCAGAGATTTACAGGATTCAGCGGAGAGTAAATGGGGTACTCACTCCTACCTCAACTCTAATACTGACTTTCGACCGTCCATCTCTACCAGAGAAGATATCGTGTAGCATCTACAATCTCCGTGTTAGGCAGTATGTTCCAAAACCTCTGCGCTACTTTAAATGCCAGAGGTTTGGCCATACGCAACCTCGCTGCATGAGCGCCGCAGTCTGCGTGGACTGTGGAAGGGAGGCTTGTAGTTACTCTGTTCCGCAGAGGCAAAGTGCGTGAACTGTTGTGAAAAACATTTATCAAATTCCAACCAGTGCCCCATTTTCTTAAGAGAAAGAGAGATCCAGAAGATCAGGGTCTCTGAGAAAATTTCCTTTCCGGAGGCACGACGCCGTTTCCAGACGCGAAACCCCGTGGACATGGCCCGAAGTTTCGCTGACACCGTGGGTCAACATAAAGTAAATTCTGAAACCCAAACGCCTAAAGCCTCCACTTTGCGCGATGCTGCCTGCCAGGTGTCCTTTGATGACATCGGCGGAGATGCAAATCCCAAATCTCTTGTCCAGCCTGAAACAAAATCGGAAACAAAAACCATAAATATTGCAACCAACACCCAAACACATCAAGAGAAGCTGAGGCCGACAGGCCCTATTGCTAGATCTAGGTCGCCTGTCTCAAGGGACCGTGGTGTCTCAATACATGCGACCCTCTCCAGCAGTAGTCAAGATGACTCTGCTGGGAATGAGGAACCTCGCATGAACCAAGCCATTACTTTCCAACAAAGAAGGAAAAAGAAGGAAAAGAAACCTGATACATAACCTACCCTAGAACCAAAAACCTAAGAACTAGAAACTATGGCTCTCCTGTCATGGAACATAAATGGCTTTCGAACCCGTTTGGATGAATTAAAGTTAATAATGTCTATACATAGACCCGTGGTTATCTGCCTGCAGGAAACACATCTCCTTTCTGAGTACTCCCTCTCTCTACGCGGCTTTTGTTGCTACAGGCAAGACGTAGACGATGGCCTCCGCGCCGATGGCGGAGTCGCCACGTTTATCACAAACTCTTTGGTATCGAAAGAAATAGACATACGAACCACTCTGCAGATATCTTGCGTTCGTGTAAATTTCCGAACTATTTCTGTTACCATTTGCAACATTTATATCCCGACTGGACAAGTCGTGTCACAAAAACAACTGGAAGATGTGCTCCCTCAGGTGCCTACACCTTTTCTCATTATGGGGGACTTCAGCGCCCACAACCCAGCCTGGGGTGGCACAAGGTCGTGCTCTAGAGGCAGGTTACTTGAAAATATCATAGATAACCAAAACTTAATTCTAAATTCTGGCGAAAGTACACACTTTTCCGTAGCTTCTAACACATTCTTGTCCGTAGACCTAGCTCTCTGTAGTCCCTCCGTTTCTACAATCTTCGAGTGGACTGTCCTTGGCGACCTGCATGGCAGTGACCATTTACCCATTCGTGTCAACCTCGATATTCCCGATCTGAACGTTGCTCGCCCTCCTCGGTGGCTAATCCACCGAGCTGAGTGGGAAACATTCAAGAAAGAATTACGAATATCGGAAAACTGCCCCAACGACATCGATGCAATGGTTGCCCATTTTAATAACGCCGTCCTTCATGCGGCCTTTGCCATCCCGAAGTCGTCGGGCCATGCACGACACCCCCCTGTGCCATGGCGGAACGATGATTGTGCCACCGCGGTCCGGGATCGGAAGAGGGCATTGGCAAAACGTAGTAGGTTCCCAACCATGGAAAACCTAATAAACTATAAAAGATTCCGAGCCAGAGCTAGATTAACGATACGGGAAAGTAAGGCTGCGTCCTGGAGATCCTACATCTCATCACTCTCTTGCCGTTCATCCCCTACACTTGTTTGGGGAAAGGTCCGACAGATCGGTGGAAGACTCCCTTCGCCGTCTATTTCAGGGTTTATGTTAAATGGCAATCTCCTAACCTCTCCACAAGAAAGTGCTGACGAAATGGCCTCTCATTACGAACAAATCTCCAGCTCCGTACACTATTCTTCTGGCTTTCAAAACACGAAAAAAATGGAAAACTGTTAATTAGACTTCTCGAGTCGCGTGGAGGAAGATTACAATGCCTTTTTCTCCATGGACGAACTCTCCTGTGCCCTCGCTTGTGCGAAAGATTCTGCTCCAGGACCAGACCAGATACATAACCAAATGTTGAAACACCTACCTGAAAACGCTCGTTCGTTTCTCCTCGGCATTTTCAACAAGATTTGGGCTGAACATGCTATACCAAGGATTTGGCGTGAGGCCATCGTTCTCCCAATCCGTAAAGAAGGAAAGGACAGAACAACCCCCTCAAGTTACCGCTCAATCTCGCTCACAAGCTGTGTGTGCTCACAAGCTGTGCAAGCTTTTAGAGAGAATGGTAAATACACGTCTGGTCTGGCTCCTGGAACAAAAGAACCTATTTACACCTCTCCAATGTGGCTTCAGGAAGCACAGTTCAACCATGGACCACTTACTCACCCTCGCTACGCAGATTTCCACATCTTTCGTGCTACGTCAGCACCTGGTAGCAATTTTCTTCGATATAGAGAAAGCGTATGACACCACCTGGAGGTACGGTATTCTTCGCACCTTGCATACTTGGGGCCTTAGGGGACGGCTCCCTTTGTTTCTAGTAGGTTTTCTTTCATCAAGATCTTTCCACGTCCACCTTGGCGACGTGTTATCCTCTAGTCACCAGTTAGAAAACGGTGTTCCTCAGGGATCGATTTTGAGCGTCACTCTGTTTGCCATTGCTATCAATAGTATTGCATCAGTTATCCGGGAGCCTGTGAAAGCATCACTGTTCGTTGACGATTTTGCAATTTTTTGCTCCTCCAAGAGCGTGCTAGTTATCGAGAGGCAACTACAACTTGTGCTCAACAAACTGCAGGAATGGAGCGTAGAAACAGGATTCAAGTTCTCTACCTCAAAAACCACTTGCATGCACTTTTGCAGAATCCGTCACCTCCATAATCACCCCGACATTTTTCTTGTAGGACAGCAGCTTCCATTCGTTGATTCCGCAACCTTCCTTGGACTCACATTCGAGAAGAGCCTAACCTGGCGAAAACACATCCGTAAACTACAGGGCCGATGTGTATCACCTATGAATGTCCTTCGCACTCTTACGGGTAGCTCTTGGGGCGGAGACCGTGTTTGTCTTCTGCGTTTGTATAGAACTCTCATCCGCCCTATCTTGGATTACGGATGCATAGTGTATGGGTCAGCGTCTCCATCAACCCTCCGGCCATTAAATACCATACACAATGCTGGTATAAGAATTAGTACAGGCGCCTACCGCACGAGTCGCATCGAATGCCTCTTGGCCGAGGCTGGAGAACCATCTCTTAGCCGAAGGCGGGATATTCTGATTGCCTCCTATGGCGCGAAATTATCCAATGTTGATACTCCCTCGCGTCAAGCAGTCCTCCATCCAACCCACCTGACTTCATATGCGCTTAGACCGTCATTACCCCATCCCCTGGGTGTCCGTCTCCGTATGCTCTTAAAGAAGCTTCATATAAAACTACCCAACCCTGTGAACCCCCCCCCCCCGAAACCTTGTTTCCCCTTGGAAACTACACCGGCCGATAATAGATCTTAGACTGTCTAACCTTCCTAAATCCTTAACTCCCCCAGTACATTCTTATCGGAATTTGAGGCGATAAAATCTACGTATCCTGGCCATTTCTTTATTTACACCGATGGCTCCTCCCAAAACGGCAAAGTCGGATGTGCCTTCTACTGCAGTAGATCCACGCAAGGTTTTCGACTAGACTCTTCGTGCAGCGTCTATACCGCAGAGAAGTATGCGCTCTTGGAGGCACTTAAATATGCTGGATCGATGTCACTAAAGAAAGTAGTGATCTGCAGTGATTCAAAAAGCTCTCTTGAATCCATCTCCTCCTTCTCGTCTTGTGACCCACTGACAATGACCATCCAACAGCAAATCCACCATCTCTTGGTCCGCCACTATATTTTAGTCTTTTGTTGGGTCCCTGGACACGTGGGAATAATAAGAGGAAATGAAATAGCTGACCAGGCAGCAAAGTCCGCTTTGAAGAAAAGAGAATTAGACATCTTCACAGTCCCCACGGAAGACACTAAGCTGTTTATAAAACGCTCTATCCGCAGTGAATGGCAAACAGAGTGGCATAACTCAGATTATAAGCTCACGAGAATCAAGGATTCCATAAATCCTTGGTCTTCCTCATCTCGTGATGCTCGGCGAGAGGAGATCATTTTAACACGCCTCCGAATCGGTCACTGCCATTTCTCCCACGGTTATCTCCTCCACGGGGACCCACCCCCTATATGCGAATACTGCAAAATATATCTTACCGTGGAGCATGTTCTCTTACACTGTGTTAAGATAGAGCCGTCGAAGGCATGACCTTGCTAGCTCCCTTGCGGAGATTCTTAGTAATGACGAATCTTCTCTCTGCAAGCTTTCTCGTTTTTTACGAGAGATTGGCTTATACAGCCTTATCTGAGAGAAGATGATATTGTCAATTATTGGCTTTTAGCCCGAGATTTTAAACAAAAAAACTATCTGGCAATTTTCTGCCAAACCCTTTTATTAGGATACGTCCCTTCTCAGTTTTACTTTGCTTTCTATTAATGATTTTAATTTTTCTTTGTTAACTTGGAACTGCAATATTATGCACTGGTCTTAAAATAATTTGACACGGGGGCAAATGACCTTAGCCGTTGAAGCGCCCTTAAACCCAGCCAATCAATCAATCGTGTCAATTTCGACTCCGAGATACATTATTTGCCGATTCCATCTAATCTCGTGTCCCAGACGGATCACAGGGGGTCGAAATGCTCTCCGATTGGTAATAAGTACGGCTTCTGTTTTTGCTACCGCCATCTGGAGATTTCTTATAACCAGCCATCTTTTTACCCTGCGAAGAGTTTCATTGGTTTTCATCGCCAGTAGCTCCACGTCACTATGGCACACTATGAGTGTATCGTCAGCATAACCAATAAGTTGAGTATTCTTCGGAAGCTCGATGTTCAGATGATTGTCATATAGCACATTCCACAGAGAGGGGCCCAGTCTTGATCCTTGAGGGACACCACAAGTCATGTCTTCCTCTATCCTATATCCATTTGTGTAAATAATTTACCTCTCGCTGAGGTAGTCCTCCAGAATCCTCACGAGGTACTCGGGGACCTTCTTGGCTACCAGCGCTTGTATTATGTTTTTCCATCTGGCGGAGATGAATGCGCTTTTTATGTCAATCGCCACCAGTGCGCAAAAACCTCTCTTACTTTTGGCTGTTTCGGCATACCACACTGCTTCTGTAATAGTGTCTATCGTTGAGAGACCCTTTCTAAAACCAAATTGCCTCGTTAAGAAGTTAAATCCTGCAGTCATGTGTTTCTCTAATCGTAGGAGGAGCAAACCTTCAAGTAATTTACTCATCGTATCCAGCAGGCACAAAGGTCTGAACGATGACGTCAGCTCAATTGACTTGTTTCCTTTCCTTCTGCTCTTTCCAATCCTTAACGAATTTCCCCAGTTTAAGGCAATGGTTAAAGGTATCCAGGAGACATTCGGGATATACTGAAACCACTATGCTAAGGATCACGTTAGGGATCCCGTCCGGCCCTGGAGCTGTTTTCATCTTGGTCTTTGTCATTGTTTGAAACAATTCATCCTTTGTGAAGTAATTAACTTCGTCGAAGTGGTAATCAGTGGGTCTATTCCTTACCCAGCGTTCTTTGTAAGGAAAAATATCCCTGATAATTATCTTCACCCACTCGAGGTCTTCCAGTCCCGCACTGTTGGATGGTTTAAATTTCCCCATAACTATTTTATGGGCTTTTCCCCAGGGGTCATTCTCCACCTCATTTACTAAGTCCTCCCAGCATTTGGTTTTACTTCTTTTGATTTCGGACTTAAGACGTTTACGGCACTTCCTATAGTTTTCCCTTAGTCTTATGTCCGTTTTGGCTCTTGTAGCGAGTCTACGAGCTTTAACACAGTCATTACGGAGTTCTGCAATATCCGCAGTCCACCAGGACACATGGTTTTTTCTCCTTGGGCCCCTGCGTCTAGGCATTGAGACTTCACACGTGCCTTTAACGATTTTGCGCGTTTCCTTTACCGCCTCGTCGAGGGCGCGGTCACGGCTTTTTCCCCCATCCCATATTCTTCAGCAGTTTAACTTCATCAAGGAATATTGTGACCTTTTCTTCGTTTAGTTTTTTTGGTATTCCACGATGGTCCGACGTTTGGCTGTATCTCTCGTCCAGGTCTGTTGCCAGTGGGTGAAGTGAAAAATTCTATATAGCGATGATCGCTAAGCGTCTCTAAATCAACAACTTGCCAGTCCTTGGCATTCCTGGCTATCTTTGAGGTTCATATTGTCAGGTCGATTATTGAAGATACAGCACCTCTCTGAAAGGTGCACGAAGTCCCTGTATTTAAAACCACCAGGGCTTTTCTTGCCATGAATTCGCAGACGATCTCACCTCTACGGTCAGATCTGCTTTCACCCCATTCCGGGGACTTGCTGTTGAAGTCGCCGGCCACGATAATTTCTCCTGGTGCAGAGTTCATACTTGCATCCAGTTCGTCTATTTGTTTACTAAATTTTTTAATTGCGTCGTTAGGGGAGAAGTAGCAGCTATAAATTGCAGCTATAAAAGCAGCTTCTGAGGTTGTCCAGATCCGCTCATACAAACCCTTGGTTTGTATTTTTAAATTTATTAACTCTCAGTTTGGGGTTAAGTAATATAATACCCGCACGTCCAGTCGAGTCCTGGTAATACGATATTTCGTCAATATCGTGCTGCTCACTAACCAATAACACATCCACTTGTCTTTCCCTTGCCGTTTGAACAAGCAGTTCTTGAGATGTCTTACCTTTTCCTAAATTAATTTGGAGGAACCGAGATATTCTTTGTTTTCCTGAGTTTATTTAGTTCTGCTGAGAAGGAATGGCATTTGTTGCTACCCAGCATATGATTGTCTCCTAGATTTTTGTCTTTACAGACAATACATTATGCTGATCCTGTGCAGACCTTGACCGTGTGTCCCTTTTTGCCACATTTGTAGCATGTACTGCTTCTGTCCGGTCCCTTGCAGAAAGTGGAGATGAGACCGAAGTCTAGACATTTATAACATCTCCTGGCTTGATGTTTCTCTCTGACGTGGCAAACAAGCCATCCAGTCTTGATTTTCTCTGCTTTAAGCAGGACTTCTGCTTGGCACGTTGGGAGCATTACGGTTGCTACCTGCCTGCCTCCATACACCTTGAATATTCTGCACGCCTCCGTGGGGAAATCCCCCGTAATGCGTGTGACTGCTCCTTTCACTTCGTCCAGAGTAACGGTCTCGTATATGTTATTTCGAACAGCATTTTCGGGTTAAATGTATTAACATTAACCTTAGTCTCCTACAGCACTCTTAATAGCGTTATTTAGTAACGTTGGATCGCAACCTTTCTCCAGGACAATCAGGATTTCATTTTTAAGTTTCCTCCTGATTGTACGGATGTTGGCATTGTGTTCTTTCGGATCCACCTATTCTTTCATTTTTTTAAATTATTTCAGCATATGATTGCCCTTCATTTGCTGTCAATTTGATGGCTTGATTAATAGGCCTATTTCTCGCTTTGGGAGTTTCATTTTCTTCTCTGGATGAACTCTCTTTCTTTCTTGCCGACTTCCTGTGTTCAGGAGATTTCAGCCAGACCTCATGAGAGCTTTGCTTCTCATTACGACCATCTAATTCGACAACTTGTACCTGCTTGTCTTTCTTGTCTGGTCTATTGTCTTCTGGAGGGCTTGGAGCTTCTCTCTTCTTCTTTTGTTTAAGTTGGTCTCGGGGATCTCCCTTTGCGTTTTTTGAAGTCTTCTCGACCCTCTCCCTGACACGCCTAGTATTTTCCTCTTGTTCGTCAGCTATCCCTAAGAGAATCAGCTTATCATACATGCACTTCTGCTCTTCAATGTTTAGCCATCGGTTTTTCAACGCATCTACTTCTTCTTGTGCTGTGGCAAAAGTCTCCTTCAATATCACCGGGTTATTGTTTAGCAGGTTTCTGCCAATTACCGTGAGCTGTGCTCGCAGGCGGTCTATGATCTCCTTATTTTCTTTCGAAAGCTTCTGAGTTATTTCCCATCTTTCTATAACCCATCCCGCCGCATTCCCTTCTCCTTCGGGTGTGGGCTCTCCTTGCATGGAAGATACCTTAACTCCTGTAGGTACTCCAAATATGGAGGGGCTGCTAGGAGGTGATCTCTGCAGCTTCCGCCTTCCAACGAAGGGGTTAAATGCATTATTATTATTATTATTATTATTATTATTATTATTATTATTTCTCTTATTTCACTCCAATGGAGACCAACATCTTACTCCGAGACTGTGTAGACAAAGGACGTAAGATTTCTGTTTGACATCTTGCCTCTACTCTCCCAGTATTCTTCAGACAATACTGCAGGTGTCCAAGATCACGGACGTCTGAATGGAAATGTACACATCACGGTGCAAATCTAAGATGTCAATACTGCTGTTCAGTGTGTTGGGGATTTCACCTGTAGCGCCAATAACAACTGGTACCACTATGACTTTTGCCATACGTTACATAGATTTGATTTCATCTGCCAATGGCAAGTATTTGTTAATTTTTTCCGAGTGTGTTTTCTTCAGATTGGCTGGTAGGACTGCAATATCTATGATAAAGGTTTTCCTTTCAGTCTTTAAAACCAGTACAATATCCGGGATATTGTTCGGAATTTGTTTATCTGTTAGTATTCGCCGGTTCCAGTATAGTTTGCAGTTCTCATCCTCTCTTATGGGTGGCGGTTCATAAGAGTAGTATGGCGCCTGCTTCTCATCTCCAAAATACTTTAGCCTGAGAGCCTGGTGTATTATCTTGGCCACACGATTATGCCTATCAAGATACTGTTTTGGCGCTACAACTGAGCATCCAGAAATAATGTGATCGATCCCTTCCTCTTTTTGGCCACACATTCTGCAGTTGGCATTTTGTATGTTTTCACGCATGATGTACTTGCAGTAAGCTCTCGTTACGATTACCTGATCTCGAATCGCAATTTTGAAGCCTTCCGTTTCCGCAAACAGGTTACCAGTTTGCAGATAAGCCAAAGAAGCTTGCAGATTTATTTCAGTGTTTTCTAATGTGTTTCTGTAACGGCCGTGGAGGGCTTTACTCCTCCATCTTTCTAGTTCGTTTGTAGGGATCTTCGAGGAAGGATCGTACATTAAGTCGGAGAGTTTAAGAGGTGTGGCGCTGTTATCTGCCTTTATAATTACAGTCATCCACTCACTGGATTTTGCCTTCTGGAGGAAGTAGTTTCTAAGATCTTTTACTTGCTTATAATGCCTGGTCGTGACACTAGGAATACCTCTGCCACCCTCTGTCCGGGGCATATGGAACCTTTCAATTGAACTGTGTGGTTGGTGTGCTCTTGCTTTATAAAATTCTTTCCTTGTTTTTATGTCAAGGTTCGTCAGTTCGGTGTCGGTCCATTTTAGTATTCCAAAGGAATAAGCGAGTACTGAGGCTGCATACATGTTGATTGTTTCCGCAGTGTTGCGTGTAATCAATTCTGTCTTCAAGATGGCGCGTACCCTCTAGATGTAGTTATTCCCCACCATTTGCTTGGCAAGTTCGTCTTCTATGCCTTTAGACTGCAAATATCCGAGATATTTGTAATTCTCTTCCTCGGCCATGCCTATGATGGTGCCTTGCATTATTTACTATGAAGTAAATAATTACTTCATATCCAGGATGTTCAACCCATTCTCCTTTACTCATACAGCTAATTCTGCACTTGTCGAGGCCAAGTTTCATGTTCACGTCATTACTGAATTGTCCTACACAATCTAGGAGGCTGTGAAGATGACATTGGTTTTCAGCATACACTTTCAAGTCATCCGTATAAAAAAGGTGACTTACATGTGCTCCTGATTGTTCCAGCTTAAATCCCTTCTTCTGCCTATTTAGCATTGATGTTAGTGGTTTCACAGCAAGACAAAACCACAAAGGGCTGAGAGCGTCACCTTGGGAGATACCTCTCTTGATTTTAATATTCCCAGCTTGAACGTCCTTTTTGCCAGTACTCAGTTGCAAGTTAGTACTCCAGTGATCCATTACATATATCAGGAATCCCTTCACATGATTCTCAACACCATAGATTTCCAACACTTCACTCAGCCACGTGTGTGGGACACTGTCAAATGCTTTCTGATAGTCTATGTATGCGGTATACAATGATCCCTTTCTCTGTTTTACAGAATTGGTAATGATGGAATCTACTATCAGTTGTTCCTTGCATGCTCGTGATCCCTTATGTCATCCCTTTTGTTCTTCATCCAATATTTTGTTTTCTAGATGTTGGTATATTTTGCTGCTTATTATGGATGTAAGCAGCTTGTACAGTATTGGGAGATATGTGATAGGGCGGTATTTTTCTGGATCAGCTCTGTGTTCTCTTTGGGGAGTAGGTAGGTGAACCCTTCTGTCATGAACGGAGGCATCGTCTGCAGATTTTCCAATACTCCAGTGTAACTCTTGGCTAGATGTTTGTGGATTCCGGTGAATTTCTTTATTCAGAAATTTTGCAATCCGTCGGGTCCAGGTGCCTTCCAGTTCAATGTTTTTGCCAGGGCTATTTTCACATCTTCATTGATTTTCCAGATTAACATTGTTTTCAATCTGGTCATACGTTGCTTTTCAGTCCTCTGCCATTATTATTATTATTATTATTATTATTATTATTATTATTATTATTATTTCTTTTTTCTCGGGGGTTTCTCACCCGGGGTTTATGGTTTGAGGGGCCTCTAGGCATACCACATTCCTAGCTTTGCATATTGAGTACTGTGCGAACAATCCGGCAGGTTTCAAGAATGACTGAAGTTTGAGCTTTTGGGATAATTTTGTGAGGAGGGAGACCTACTTTTTCTAAATAATACTTTAGATTTTTGTTAACTAGACCTGATGCTAATTGTTATAATTTCAACAGACTCAAGTTTGTATATTTCTTTATATTCTATTGATAGGGGAATGTATTTTGAGATTTTTTCTGTTTCTGCCTTATTGATGTTGTGATCTGCAGGATGTATAACATCAATGATGAATGCTTTCTTTTCCTGTACGTTATGTAGTAGATGTCTGGTTTATTTGCCAGGATCGTTTTATCAATATGTATTGGAAGGTCGTAATACATTTTGAACTGTTTACTTTCTATGACGGATTTGGCTTTGTATTCATAATAAGAGATGATTTCTCTTCTGCCAGTAGAGCATGTTTGGTTGCCAGTGCTTGGTGTACAATATTTGCAGTTAGGTTGTGTCGATGTAGATACTCCGTGTTGGCGAGGTTTGTGCACCCAGTGATGAGATGGTCTATTGTCTCTGATGATCGATGACATACTCTGCATTCGTCATTAACTTCTAGTTTTTCAATAAATCTTTTGTAGTTATTTGTTGAAATAACTTGGTCCTGAATTGTTTGAATGAAACACTCAGTCTCTCCAAATAGAGCCCCATCTCTGAGCCATCACACTGAGGCGTCGTAGTCGGCATTTTCTAGAGCATGGGGAAATCTACCATGGAGAGGTTTCGATTTTTGCGGAACTCTGAATTTTCGAAAATTGCCCCCTCGAGGTGGGTCGGTTCACGTCCTGACGGGGGGATGCAGGGAGAGCTCTCAAGTATTCCTTTCACAAGTCATTTTTCTTCTCCCCATTCATTCTCATTCTTTTATAACATCGCGTTTCCTTTCTTCTCCCTGTTCTATTTCACTGTCTCTGTATGCTGAACGCCCACCCATGTGTTTGCCACATGGTTTGATAAACCGACTGCTCTCTCCGTGGTTGTCGGGGATGTAAATGCCCATAGTCCTCTCTGGGGCTCTTTCCACACCTGTCCGAGAGGCAGTGTATTAGAATCAGTAATAGACACGGCGAAGTTGGTTATTCTGAATTCCGGTGAGCCAATTCATTTTGCCGTCGCCACAAATTCGAGCACGTGTATCGATCTGCAGCCCTTCTCTTTCAACTGTCCTGCAATGGTCCATCCTAGACGATCTGTGCGGAAGCGACCATTACCCCGTTATCGTCCACATTGATGGACTTGATGGACATCGTGGGTTGGCGCGCCCCCTCAGTGGCGTTCGACGTGCTGACTGGCTGACAATCCAAGCGAACGTTAGTCTATCGGAGGGTGAATTTGTCAGTGTGGAAGAAATGACAGCACATTTTAACAGTGCTGTACTACAAGCTGCGGACATTGCAATTCCCAAGTCGATCGGCAAATCGCGACACTCATTCGTTCCGTGGTGGAACTTGGATTGCTCAAGGGCTGTTGGTGCTCGCAAGAAAGCGTTGGCGCGTCTAAAACCTCCAACTGCGGATAACCTCATTGACTATAAGAGGTGCAGAGCGAAGGCGAGGAGAACCATTCTAGAAAGTAAAAATGCATCATGGAGAGCATACGTCTCCTCTCTGAATTGCCATACGCCACCACGTCTGGTATGGAGTAAGGCGCGTCAAATTAAAGGATACCCTTCCCCAAACTTAGTGGCAGGTCTTCTCAAAAATGGTCAAATGATCAGAGTTCGAGACGCTATTGTAGAGGAACTTGCCTCTCACTATGAAAGTATGTCGAGTTCGGCAAACTATGTTCCGAACTTCCTCTTGCTTAAAGAAAGAATGGAAAACCGCGATTTTTCGACCCGAGCAAATGAGGATTACAATACTCCTTTCTCAATGTATGAAATGCGCTCTGCTCTGATGCTTGCGAAAAGTACCACACCAGGTCCAGACGAAATTCACAATTTCCGCAACATCTTCCCGAAACAGCCACGTAATTTCTTCTCCGGCTCTATAACTGGATCTGGGAAGAGCACACCATCCCTACCTTTTGGCGAGAAGCCATCATCGTGCCAATTCCCAAGGAAGGGAAAGATCGATCACTGCCATCAAGTTATCGACCTATTTCCCTCACAAGCTGGGTATGCAAAGTACTGGAACGCATAGTGAATCATCGGCTGGTCTGGACCTTGGAGTACAAAAATTTGTTGACGCCAATCCAAAGCGGGTTTAGAAGAAACCGGTCAACCTTGAACCACCTCATTTCGCTGGCAACAGCTGTTTCTACATCGTTCGTCTTGAGACATCTTGTGGCCATATTATTCGATATAGAAAAGGCCTACGATACCACTTGGAGGCACGGCATTCTGCAAATCCTGCACTCTTGGGGATTTAGGGGGAAGCTCCCTCTATTCCTCCAAAACTTCCTCTCGAACAGATCCTTCCGTGTTCGTGTGGGTGACAGGCTTTCCCGTAGTCACCCTCTTGAAAATGGTATTCCCCAAGGATCAGTTCTTAGTGTCACTCTGTTTACCATCGCCACCAATGGTATAGCGTCGACTGTGCGAGGTCCTGTAAAGGCATCTTTGTTTGTGGATGATTCTGCCATCTTTTGTTCATCCAGCAGCATCAGTGTGATCCAGAGGCAACTCCAAACAGTGCTGAACAAGCTCCATGAATGGAGCACGACAACAGGTTTTAATTTTTCTGCCACTAAATGTATCGGTTTGCATTTCTGTAGGATACATCATTTGCACAGCAATCCAGTCCTTTACCTGGGAGGAAATCTGCTTCCATTCGCGGAATCTGCCAGATTCCTGGGGCTCACTTTTGACAAGTCACTCACGTGTCGTGCTCATATCCGTGGACTACAAACCAGATGTGTCTCCCCCTTTAATCTTCTTCGAATGCTAAATGGCACATCATGGGGTGTCGACCGCACTACCCTATTGCGGTTAGATCACTCATCCGCTCAGTTTTGGATTACGGTAGTGAAGTGTATGGCTCGGCAGCTCCCTCCACTCTGGACCCATCAATAGTATACATCACGCTGGTATCCGTCTATCAACAGGTGCGTACCGCACCAGCCGAATTGAGTGCCTTCTAGCCGAGGCTGGTGAGTCTTCCTTAAAAAGGCGGGATATTTTATTAGCATCTTATGATGCTAAAGTATCAGGACTCTCTAATCATCCTTGTCGCCAAATAATTATCCATCCTGAATATGAAACATATTCTTCGAACATCGCTGCCTCAGCCTCCAGGTATTCGATTGCGTTATCTTTTGCGGGACCTTAATGTTGACCTTCCCACCCCTTTGAAACCCCCAAGTCACCCCATTCCCCCTTGGAAACTCCTCCGACCGATTATTGACCCCACACTATCTAATCTTCCCAGACAAACGACTAGTCCTCTTGTTTACCAGACGCATTTTTAGGAAATGAGGGTAGCCTATCCAGATCATGTACTCCTATACACAGATGGTTCATCGTGCAACGACACAGTGGCATGTAGTTTCTATTGTATCAGAGTGACCAAATCATATCGGCTACATTCTCAGTGCAGTACCTTCACTGCTGAAATGTATGCAATTCTTGAAGCCCTAAAATACGAGTCAGCGACCTTGCGCCGAGCAGTTCTCTGTTTTGATTCTCTCAGCTCACTAGAAGCTATCTCCCGTTCTTCCTCAGACTATCTGACGGAATCAATTAAAAACCTCATTCATCGCCTTCTGCTTCGCCACTATGATCTGGTACTGAGTTGGGTCCCAGGCCATGTTGGAATCATGGGGAACGAACTGGCTGACCGGGCGGCGAAATCGGCGACGGAGAATACTCATGTTGACATTCCATTTGTACCATCGTCCGATGTTAAAGCTTTTTTAAAACGACCCATCTTTAGAGCGTGACAGACAGAGTGGCACAATACCACCTATAAACTAAGCACAATAAAAAATTCTGTTAATTCCTGGCGTTCCTCATCCCGACCTTCCAGGCGTGAGGAGGTTATTTTAACCCGTCTTCGTATCGGACACTGTCACTTCTCTCACAGTTTTCTCATTCGAGGTGAATCTCATCCTACCTGTGATTCATGCAGGGCGGTTCTTTCTGTGGAACACGTCCTCCTGCATTGTTTGAAATTTGTTGGCAATCGACGAAGACATGGTCTGGGCAACTCTACGAAAGGTGCTCGGAGATGACGAGCCCGCGCTCTCAAAACTTTTTTGTTTTTTGAGAGAATGCGGAATATATAATTTTATCTGACATACAAGGGCAATAAAGTATTTATGTTTTCCTGGCCTCAGCCTTACGTTTTTGAACTTTGTTTTTATCTACTTATATCTTTTATGCGTAATTGTAGCTCTCCTTTTTAGGGTATGTATGTGCTTTTAAATTAGCTGGTAAACTACATCAGCAACACTTTTACTATAACTTCAATTCATTTATTTTACAAATACTTTGACATGGGCGCCAATGACCTTAGCAGTTAAAATGCCCTATAAACCTAACCAATTAATCGAAAATTGCAAAAGTTTGAATTTTTTTCGGGGTCTTCCTACAACTATAAAACTGAAGATAGGGGTTGTCCATAAATAGTTCTTTCATAAAGGCGAAGTATATTTTTTGAATATTTAATAATTTTCGTTAAATGGTGTGTGCAATATTTGAAATTTTAAGAAATTACAAAAAGATTTTCTCAAAAATTGCGTCAAATTTTTTCTTAAAATTTCGTGGTGATGTTAGTGCTAACAAAACCTTTTTCGATGACATAAACGCGATATTGCTCTATTCTTTTGTTTTTCAAAAATTAAAAAATTAATTTTTTTACTTGTCTCTTGTCAGTAATATTTACATTAGAGGCGATTTCTTTACATTATTATATTTATGAGTCATGTGCTTTAAATAATATCAAATAATGTTTCTCGAAAACTCAAGAGTTTCTTGTTAAAATGAGCTCAAAATTCCACATTTACAGAAAAACTGAATCGCCATTTTCTCAAAAATGGCTCCAAAGTTTTTCTTCAAATTTTTCCAATGGATGGTGGCAATGGCACTGTTTAATATGAGTAAAGTTTATTTCGGTGCATTCATTTATTTTTTCAAAAATTACACAAATTCATATTTTTTCAATGTCTTTCACGCTGTTAATGTGAATATTTCAATGAATTTGTTTACATTTTTTATTTAGTGAGTTGATGTTCTTCAAATTACTTCAAATCAAGTTTTTCGAAAACTCAATAGATTCCTTTGAAAAATAGCTTTAAATTTCTCATTTACAGTGATGCTTAATGCCACTTTCTAAAAGACGGCTCCAAATTCTTCAATGAAAATTGTTATTAATGCCAAGGTTTTAGTCTTCTTTAATATTCTTAAAATAATATTTCGGTTCTACTATTTAAAAACCCAAAAGTTGAGAAAAAAATGTACTTTGGGCAGCAGTAGATGGCAGCAGGCAAGAAGGAAAGGCAGGATTGTTCAGTACCAGTTCACACCAAGGAAATTAGAAAACTTTACTACGAGAAAATCTGTGCCATTCTGTAGTACCTCTTGTTTATTCTTGCTTAATGGGCAATATAAATTATTTTTTGTGTTAGTTTTATTATAATGTAGGGTACATAAATTCAAAATAAATCTAATTTAATATAAATATTTAATAATAAATTAAATTTAAAATAATGATGGCATTGTTTTATAATGAAGTATGATTTATAATGGAACAATTTTCGAGTATCACTGTTTGATTATGTTTTGTTTCAGGTTGACTTTGATGATGGTTTGCCACATCATGTCTGTGAAACCTGTATATCAAAAGTTAATGATTGTAATCATACAGTAGAAACATTCATTGCTGCAGACAAAAAGTTGCGGGATTTGTTCCAGAGTCCACATCCAGCTGCACCGAGTTTAACGTATATCAAATTAGAAGAGGTATGCAAATTATAAAACAGAATTTGTTTGCTATTTATAAAATTAATGTTTTCATGAATAAATCTTATGCAGTATTTTGAAAAATGGAAATTCCGGTTTTGCTGTGAAAAATTGTAATTCTTATTTTGTAATCTTGCCTGAAGCAAGCTATTTATTACTGAAAAAAATAATAGAGGTCTTGAATTGTAGCCGTCGAGGTGGGTTGGTCCACGTCCTGACGGGGGGATACAGAGAGGGCTCTCAAGTATTCCTTTCCTTCACAAGTCGTTTTTCTTCTCCCCATTGTACATTCTCATTCTTCTATACTATCCTGTCTCTTTTCTTCTCCCTCTTTTATTTCACTGGCTCCCTCTGTATGCTGAACGCCCACCCATGTGTTTGCCGTGCATGGCGACCCGTGTCGGAGGGAATGTATGTCCTGGCGGTTGAGGGGCCTGTCTGTTTCCCAATTACTCTCCTCGTGCTCCTTATTTTCTTGGCACCCAGGGATACGTGCTCTTACGTATTTTGGGGAACATTCCTTGTAGGTCTCGATACACTTGCTTTGGCTACGGACTCTTCTAGACGGGCGGGCGGGAGCTAACCCACTCCCGATCAACCGGCTTGGACTAGGTCTTGTACTGAACTCCAGGGTGAGCGGGGGGATCCACGGCGGGGCAGCGCTGTGACATCTCCCTACTATATCTCTGTGCCAACCCTGGCACCCCAGTGGGGTGTCCCCTTGTTGGACTCCATGGTGGGTGGGGAGCACGGAGATGAATCGTCTTCTACTCTATGGAGCAGAAAATAAACCCCCGCCCTCCTCCGCAAGGAAGAGGAGATGTTTTGATAGAACTATCGATTTGAATAGTTTTTTCGCAAAAGATGATGATCGACCGAAGAAGCCCCGTTTCCTCCTCATGGCATGTGCCGAGGAAGGGTAAACTTTTAAAAGCATAAGTGCTGTCCGTCTGGCGCGAGCCATTGAAGACGAGTTTGGTAAGCTCCAAGCGGTCGTGCGACAAAGAAATGGTACCATTCTCTTTGAAGCACGCACCGACGAACAAATTGGTAAAATTCAAAAAACCAAGCAGATTGCCGGCATCCAGGTGGTAGTCACGAATCACCCGACTTTGAACTTGTGCAAAGGCGTGGTAAACCACGAGGACTTTGCTTCTGAAAGTGATGAAGATCTGTCGAACTTCTTTGAGAGTTTTGGAGTCACTGAAGTGTATAGGATCAGACGGAAGGAGCAGGGGAAATTAATCCCCACTTCGACCCTGATCCTTACATTTGCCCGTCCGTCCCTTCCAGAAAAAATAAGTACTGGTTTTTACAACCTCCGTGTGCGACAATATGTTCCGAACCCTTTGCGCCGTTTCAACTGCCAAAGGTTTGGTCATACTCAGCAACGCTGCATGTCGGTTAGGGCAGTATGCGGGAAGTGCGGAACACCAGCGCACGACCCACAACCCTGCGACAGACCACCGCACTGTCTTAACTGTGAAGGCAACCATGCAGCCAATTTCAACCAGTGTCCAATTTATCTCCGTGAAAGGGAAACCCAAAAGATACGAGTAACAGAAAAAGTTTCTTTCCCTGAGGCGAAGCGTCGGTTCCAAGCAAGGAATCCAGTAGACATGTCACGATCCTTTTCCAGCACTTTAAAAGCTAGGCCCCCGGTGGTAACCGTGAGCTGCCAAACCCAATGCACTCCAGTCCCAGCAGCGCATTTGTCCTGCCAGGTTGCTCCTATAGACTTCCCTGAAGATACGGCCTGCATCCAAGGGGGAAAGTTATTATACCAACCAAATACAAAATAAACAGCAAAAAACTCCAGCCACCGAAAACTTCTACTGAGCCCCCTATAGAAACAGATTCCAATCAGAAATCGACACCAACTCAAAATTCGTCGCCGAAGTCTCGTCCTCCTCCCACATCCGAGACTCACACTGAAAGATCTTCCAACCCTTCTAGATCTCGATCACCTGTGTCAAAACACCGGGACACCCCCCTGACACAGGCGACCTTATCCAGCAGCAGTCAGGACGACTCTGCTGTTGATGAGGAGCACCTCAAGAGCTCCTTTATTACGAAGGTGAGAAAGAAAAAGAAGGCACCAAAGAAATAATAATTTCCTTGAATGGCTCTCTCATGGAACTTGAACGGTTTTCGCATACATTTAGAAGAATTGAAGCTCATACTCTCCCGCCACAGACCATTTATAGTCTGTCTCCAGGAAACTCATCTTCTTCCTAACCACCCCCTCTGCCTGCGCGGATTTCAAACCTATCGGTTTGACCAAGATGCCGGACTTCGTGCTCATGGAGGTGTCGCGGTTCTTATCCGAGACCATCTGTTTTCTCAGGAACATATCGTTCGAACCGACCTTCAAACCGTATGCGTCCGTATATATCTGCCGTCCTTTTCATTGACGGTGTGCAATATATACATTCCTCCTGGCCAAGCCGTGTCACAAGAGGAACTCGAAGAAGTTGTTTCTCAGCTGCCCGCCCCTTTTCTTATTGTGGGTGACTTTAATGCCCACAATCCCGCCTGGGGTAGCACGAGGTCATGTCCCAGAGGTACTATTGTCGAAAATATTATTGACCAGCAGAACCTAATTCTTCTGAACTCTGGGGAAAATACTCATTTTTCCACAGCGTCAAACACTTTCTCGTCAATAGATCTGGCACTCTGCAGTCCATCTCTATCTACCATCTTAGAGTGGACTGTTCTTGATGACTTACATGGGAGTGACCACTTTCCTACCATGGTACGCTTCAATATTCCTAGTTTAGACGCTACCCGTTCACCTCGCTGGGTAATCCATCGAGCTGACTGGAATACATTCAGCGAGGAAATAAACATTCCAGAGAACCGTTCAAGTAACGTCGATGCCTTAGCCGCCCAATTCACTGACGCCGTTCTTCGCGCAGCCACCATTGCAATCCCGAAGTCTGCGTGCTGCCTACGACACATCCCTGTGCCTTGGTGGAATAAGGACTGCTCTAGAGTGGTCAGCGCTCGAAAAAAGGCACTTGCACGTCTTAGACATTATCCAACTGTGGACAACCTTATTGAATACAAAAGATGTAGGGCGAGGGCAAGGAGAATAATTGTAGAGAGCAAAAAGGAATCGTGGAGAGCATACGTCTCCTCTATGAACTGCCACACGCCACCACGCCTGGTATGGAGAAGAATCCGCCAGATAAAAGGACACTCTTCTCCAAACATGGTGCCATGTCTTCTCAAAAATGGTGAAATGATCACTTCTCCAGATGAGATTGTAGAGGAACTTGCCACGTACTATGAACAGATGTCAAGCTCGGCGAACTACGCTCCTGATTTTCTCATGATCAAAGAGAGGATGGAGTGCCGTCCGCTGGAATTCTCCTCCAGAGAGACTGCCGATTACAACATCCCTTTTTCCATGTCGGAATTGCGCTGCGCTCTTGCATTGGCGAAAAGAACTGCCCCAGGTCCTGATGGGATACATAATTAATGCTACATTTTCCTGATGAGGCAATGCAATTCCTTCTCCTTTTGTTTAATCGTATCTGGGAAGAGCACACCATTCCTGTTCAATGGCGAGAAGCCATAGTCATTCCAGCTTTGAAGGGCGGGAAAGATCGGTCGTTGCCATCGAGCTACCGACCTCTCGCTCTCACCAGCTGCCTGTGCAAAGTATGGGAACGGATGGTAAGCCAGCGCTTGGTCTGGACCCTGGAGCGCAGAAACCTGCTCACACCAATCCAGTGCGGCTTCAGGAAACACCGGTCAACCTTGGACCATCTTGTCACTTTGGCAACCGAAATATCAACCTCTTTCGTCCTGAGACAACACCTTGTGGCCGTACTATTTGACATAGAGAAGGCCTACGACACCACCTGGAGGTATGGCATTTTGCGAACCCTGCACTCGTGGGGATTAAGGGGGAAGCTCCCCTTATTCCTCCAAAATTTTTTATCGAACAGATCATTCCGAGTTCGCATTGGTGACAAACTGTCTAGCAGTCACCCTCTCGAAAACGGCATTCCCCAAGGGTCGGTGCTAAGTGTCACTCTGTTTGCCATTGCCATAAACAGTATAGCGTCGGTCGTGCGAGAACCAGTAAAGGCATCGCTGTTTGTGGACGATTTTGCCATCTATTGCTCGTCCAGTAGCATCAGTGTGATCCAGAGGCAACTCCAACTGGTGCTCAAGAAGCTCCATGAATGGAGCTTGTCAACAGGTTTTAAATTCTCGCCTAGTAAATCTATTGGTGTACACTTCTGCCGAATATATCACTTGCACAGCGATCCAGTTCTCTACCTGGGAGGGAATCCGCTTTCATTCGCCGACTCTGCCAGGTTCTTGGGACTTACGTTTGACAAGTCCCTAACGTGGCGTGCTCACATCCGCACACTAAAATCGAGATGCGTCTCCCCCCTCAATCTTCTTCGACTGCTGAGTGGTACGTCTTGGGGAGCCGACCGCACTACCCTATTGCGGTTATATAAATCACTCATCCGCTCAGTTTTGGATTACGGTAGTGAAGTGTATGGTTCGGCAGCCCCTTCCACTCTTCGGCCCATTAACACCATTCACCACGCTGGTATCCGCCTTGCAACAGGTGCATACCGCACCAGCCGAATTGAGTGCATTCTAGCTGACGCTGGGGAGCCATCCCCGGAAAGAAGGCGAGCTATTCTATTATCGTCCTATGGAGCTAAAGTGTCGGGTCTCCATAGCCATCCGTGCCGCCGAATTATTATCCACCCAAAATATGAATCATCGTACATACTTCGAACATCACTACCCCAGCCCCCAGGTATACGATTAAGAAATCTTTTGCGGGGACTTAATGTCGAACTTCCCACTCCTGTAAAGCCCCCAAGCGACCTGATCCCCTCTTGGAAGCTTCTGCTCCCCAATATTGACCTCAGACTCTCCAATCTTTCCAAACATATCGCTAGTCCTCTGGTTTACCAGATGCAGTTTCAGGCTATGAGGGAGGTCTATCCCGACCATCTATTCTTATATACGGATGGTTCATCGTGCAACGATGCAGTGGCATGTAGTTTTTATTGTATCAAGACCACCAAATCATATCGACTACATTCCCAGTGCAGTATATTTACTGCCGAGATGTATGCAATTCTGGAAGCCCTGAAATACATCGAGTCAGCGAGGCTGCGGCGTGTTGTTCTCTGTTCTGACTCTCTCAGCTCCCTTCAAGCTGTCTCACGCCCGTCGTCAGACTACCTGATAAAATCAGTTCAGAACCTCATTCATCGTCTTCGGTCTTGCCACTATGACCTGGTCCTTAGTTGGGTTCCAGGCCATGTGAACATCACAGGGAACGAGCTGGCCGACCGAGCGGCGAAATCAGCGACCCGTAGGATACACATTGACATCCCTGCTGTACCATTGTCGGATGTTAAGGCTTCGTTGAAACGATCCGTACTTAGAGCGTGGCAAGCAGAGTGGCACAATACTACTTTTAAACTTAGCGCGATTAAGAATTCCATAAATCCTTGGCGTTCCTCATCCCGCTTCTGTAGGCGCGAGGAAGTAATTTTAACTCGCCTTCGTATTGGACACTGCCACTTTTCCCATAGTTTCCTCCTTCGAGGGGAAAGTCCTCCCATCTGTGACACATGCCGGACGGTTCTTTCTGTGGAACACGTCCTGCTGCATTGCACAAAATTCGATGACAGCCGACGAAGGCATAGCCTGGGCAACTCGCTACGGGAGGTGCTTGGGGACGACGATTCTGCACTCTCAAAACTCTTTTGTTTTTTGAGAGAAAGTGGAATACGTAATTTTATTTGAGTGACATGGACAATATTTTATGTAGTTTGTTTTGTGGCCCCTTTACAGCCAATTTTACATTTTATGATAAATTTTACGAGTCTGTTATATTTTCCTTCTGCCTTATTTAGTCGTACACTATTGCGGGATTCATGCCCTTTTTAAGTAATGTTCATGCTTTTAATTAGCGGGTACGTTGCTTTTGCAAACTTACTTAATCTACCCTTTTAAATACTTTGACATGGGCGCCAATGACCTTGGCAGTTGAAGCGCCCTTTAAACACCAAATAATCAATCAATCAATCTTGAATTGTAGAGAATGATATTACACTAAGACTCTCCAAGACACAAATTGTTGCCTCAGCTTTAATTGTATATTAATAATATTTTAAAAGATTCAACAAAATCTATATCTATGAGCATGCCCAGACTTCAATATATGCATATTCACTTTAACGGTAAAAATTAGGGGATGGATTTTGATGATCTAAAACATAGTCAAAAATGATAAATAAAATCATCGTAAAATGTTTTTAAAATGCCCTGAAAGCAAAGAAAAATGACGTAAAAAATCAAAAACAGTTCAGATGAACAATTCTTAACTATTGGATATGTTACTGTAATTGACTCTTCTTCCTTTCGTTCAAGTGAACTCAGCTTGCTATCTTTCGGTTTGAACTCCCGTCGAGGTGGGTTGGTCCACGTCCTGACGGGGGGATACAGAGAGAGCTCTCAAGTATTCCTTTCCTTCACAAGTCGTTTTTCTTCTCCCCATTGTTCATTCTCATTCTTTTATAACATCGTGTTTCCTTTCTTCTCCCTCTTCTATTTCACTGGTTCTCTATATGCTGAACGCCCACCCATGTGTTTGCCGTGCATGGCGACCCGTGTCGGAGGGAATGTATGTCCTGGCGGTTGAGGGGCCTGTCTGTTTCCCAATTACTCTCCTCGTGCTACTTTTTTCTTGGCACCCAGGGATACGTACTGTTACGTATTTTGGGGAACATTCCTTGTAGGTCTCAATACACTTGCTTTGGCTACGGACTCTTCGACTTCGCTACCTAATCGGAAGAAAATTTGAAAGCCTTCTTTGAGCCATATGGTGTGTCAGAGATCTACAGGATTCAGCGGAGAGTAAATGGGGTACCCACTCCTACCTCAACTCTAATACTGACCTTCGACCGTCCATCGCTACCAGAGAAGATATCGTGTAGCTTCTACAATCTCCGTGTCAGGCAGTATGTTCCAAACCCTCTGCGCTGCTTTAAATGCCAGAGGTTTGGCCATACGCAACCTCGCTGTATGAGCGCCGCAGTCTGCGTGCACTGTGGAAGGGAGGTTTGTAATGACTCAAACTGCTCCGCCGAGGCAAAATGCGTAAACTGTTGTGGAAAACATCCATCTAATTCCAACCAGTGCCCGATTTTCTTAAGAGAAAGAGAGATCCAGAAGATCAGGGTCTCTGAGAAAGTCTCCTTTCCGGAGGCACGACGTCGTTATAAGACGCGAAACCCCGTGGACATGGCCCGAAGTTTCCCTGACACCGTGGGTCAACATAAGAAAATCAATTCGAAAACCCAAACGCCTAAAGCCTCCACTTTGCGCGATGCTGCCTGCCAGGTGTCCTTTGATGACATCGGCGGAGATGCAAATCCCAAATCTCTTGTCCAGCCTGAAACAAAATCGGAAACAAAAACCATAAATATTGCAACCAACACCCAAACACATCAAGAGAAGCTGAGGCCGACAGGCCCTATTGCTAGATCTAGGTCGCCTGTCTCAAGGGACCGTGGTGTCTCAATACATGCGACCCTCTCCAGCAGTAGTCAAGATGACTCTGCTGGGAATGAGGAACCTCGCATGAACCAAGCCATTACTTTCCAACAAAGAAGGAAAAAGAAGGAAAAGAAACCTGATACATAACCTACCCTTGAACCAAACCTTAACTAGAAACTATGGCTCTCCTGTCATGGAACATAAATGGCTTTCGAACTCGTTTGGATGAATTGAAGTTAATTATGTCTATACATAGACCCGTGGTTATCTGCCTGCAGGAAACACATCTCCTTTCTGAGCACTCCCTCTCTCTACGTGGCTTTTGTTGCTACAGGCAAGACGTAGACGATGGCCTCCGCGCCCATGGCGGAGTCGCCACGTTTATCACAAACTCTTTGGTATCGAAAGAAATAGACATACGAACAACTCTGCAGATATCTTGCGTTCGTGTAAATTTCCGAACTATTTCTGTTACCATTTGCAACATTTATATCCCGCCTGGACAAGACGTGTCACAAAATGAACTGGAAGATGTGCTCTCTCAGGTGCCTACACCTTTTCTCATTGTGGGGGCTTCAACGCCCACAACCCTGCCTGGGGTGGCACAAGGTCGTGCACGAGAGGCAGGTTACTTGAAATTATCATAGATAACCAAAACTTAATTCTCCTAAATTCTGGCGAAAGCACACACTTTTCCGTAGTTTCTAACACATTCTCGTCCGTGGACCTAGCTCTCTGTAGTCCCTCCGTTTCTACAATCTTCGAGTGGACTGTCCTTGGCGACCTGCATGGCAGTGACCATTTTCCCATTCGGGTCAACCTCGATATTCCCGATCTGAACGTTGCTCGCCCTCCTCGGTGGCTAATCCACCGAGCTGAGTGGGAAACATTCAAGAAAGAATTACGAATATCGGAAAACTGCCCCAACGACATCGATGCAATGGTTGCCCATTTTAATAACGCCGTCCTTCATGCGGCCTCATTTGCCATCCCGAAGTCGTCGGGCCATGCACGACACCCCCCTGTGCCATGGCGGAACGATGATTGTGCCACCGCGGTCCGGGATCGGAAGAGGGCATTGGCAAAACTTAGTAGGTCCCCAACCATGGAAAACCTAATAAACTATAAAAGATCCCGAGCCAGAGCTAGATTAACGATACGGGAAAGTAAGGCTGCGTCCTGGAGAGCCTACATCTCGTCACTCTCTTGCCGTTCATCCCCTAAACTTGTGTGGAGAAAGGTCCGACAGATCGGTGGAAGACTCCCTTCGCCGTCTATTTCCGGGCTTATGGTAAATGGCAATCTCCTAACCTCTCCACAAGAAATTGCTGAAGAAATGGCCTCTCATTACGAACAAATCTCCAGCTCCGTACACTATACTTCTGGCTTTCAAAACACGAAAAGAAAAATGGAAAACTGTAAATTAGACTTCTCGAGTCGCGTGGAGGAAGATTACAATGCCTTTTTCTCCATGGACGAACTCTCCTGTGCCCTCGCTTGTGCGAAAGATTCTGCTCCAGGACCAGACCAGATACATAACCAAATGTTGAAACACCTACCTGAAAACGCTCGTTCGTTTCTCCTCGGCATTTTCAACAAGATTTGGGCTGAACATGCTATACCAAGGATTTGGCGTGAAGCCATCGTTCTCCCAATCCCTAAAGAAGGAAAGGACAGAACAACCCCCTCTAGTTACCGCCCAATCTCGCTCACAAGCTGTGTGTGCAAGCTTTTAGAGCGAATGGTAAATACACGTCTGGTCTGGCTCCTGGAACAAAAGAACCTATTTACACCTCTCCAATGTGGCTTCAGGAAGCACAGGTCAACCATGGACCACTTAGTCACCCTCGCTACGCAGATTTCCACTTCTTTCGTGCTACGTCAGCACCTGGTAGCAATTTTCTTCGATATAGAGAAAGCGTATGACACCACCTGGAGGTACGGTATTCTTCGCACCTTGCATACTTGGGGCCTTAGGGGACGGCTCCCTTTGTTTCTAGTAGGTTTTCTTTCATCAAGATCTTTCCGCGTCCGCCTTGGCGACGTGTTATCCTCTAGTCACCAGTTAGAAAACGGTGTTCCCCAGGGATCAATTTTGAGCGTCACTCTGTTTGCCATTGCTATCAATAGTATTGCATCAGTTATCCGGGAGCCTGTGAAAGCATCACTGTTCGTTGACGATTTTGCAATTTTTTGCTCCTCCAAGAGCGTGCACGTTATTGAGAGGCAACTACAACTTGTGCTCAACAAACTGCAGGAATGGAGCGAAGAAACAGGATTCAAGTTCTCTACCTCAAAAACCACTTGCATGCCCTTTTGCAGAATCCGTCACCTCCATAATCACCCCGACCTTTTTCTTGGAGGACAGCAGCTTCCATTCGTTGAATCCGCAACCTTCCTTGGACTCACATTCGACAAGAGCCTAACCTGGCGAAAACACATCCGTAAACTACAGGGCCGATGTGTATCACCTATGAATCTCCTTCGCACTCTTACTGGTAGCTCTTGGGGCGCAGACCGTGTTTGTCTTCTGCGTTTGTATAGAACTCTCATCCGCCCTATCTTGGATTACGGATGCATAGTGTATGGGTCAGCGTCTCCATCAACCCTCCGGCCATTAAATACCATACACAATGCTGGCATAAGGATTAGTACAGGCGCCTACCGCACGAGTCGCATCGAATGCCTCTTGGCCGAGGCTGGAGAACCATCCCTGAGCCGAAGGCGGGATATTCTGATTGCCTCCTATGGCGCGAAATTATCCAATGTTGATACTCCCTCGCGTCAAGCAGTCCTCCATCCAACCCACCTGACTTCATATGCGCTTAGACCGTCATTACCCCATCCCCTGGGTGTCCGTCTCCGTATGCTCTTAAAGAAGCTTCATATAAAAGTACCCAACCCTGTGAAACCCCCCCGAAACCTTGTTTCCCCGTGGAAACTACACCGGCCGATAATAGATCTTAGACTGGCTAACCTTCCTAAATCCTTGACTCCCCCCAGTACATTCTTATCGGAATTTGAGGCGATAAAATCTACGTATCCTGGCCACTTCTTTATTTACACCGATGGCTCCTCCCAAAACGGCAAAGTCGGATGTGCCTTCTACTGCAGTAGATCCACGCAAGGTTTTCGACTAGACTCTTCGTGCAGTGTCTATACCGCAGAGAAGTATGCGATCTTGGAGGCACTTAAATATGCTGGATCGATGTCAATAAAGAAAGTAGTGATCTGCAGTGATTCAAAAAGCTCTCTTGAATCCATCTCCTCCTTCTCGTCTTGTGACCCACTGACAATGACCATCCAACAGCAAACCCACCATCTCTTGGTCCGTCACTATATTTTAGTCTTTTGTTGGGTCCCTGGACACGTGGGAATAAGAGGAAATGAAATAGCGGACCAGGCAGCAAAGTCCGCTTTGAAGAAAAGAGAATTAGACATCTTCACAGTCCCCACGGAAGACACTAAGCTGTTTATAAAACGCTCTATCCGCAGTGAATGGCAAACAGAGTGGCATAACTCAGATTATAAGCTCACGAGAATCAAGGATTCCATAAATCCTTGGTCTTCCTCATCTCGTGATGCTCGGCGAGAGGAGATCATTTTAACACGCCTCCGAATCGGTCACTGCCATTTCTCCCACGGTTATCTCCTCCTCGGGGACCCACTCCCTATATGTGAATGCTGCAAGGTGGATCTTACCGTGGAGCATGTTCTCTTACACTGTGTTAAGATGAGAGAGAGCCGTCGAAGGCATGACCTTGCTGGTTCCCTTGCGGAGGTTCTTAGTAATGACGAATCTTCCATCTGCAAGCTTTTTGCCTTTTTGCGAGAGACTGGCTTGTACAGCCTTATCTGAGAGAAGATGATAATGTCAATTATTGGCTTTTAGCCCGAGATTTTAAACAAAAAAAAACAAACTATCTGGCAATTTTTGCAAACCCCTCTTATGAGGATATGTCCCATCTCAGTTTTACTTTGCTTTCTATTAAAGATTTTAATTTTCTTTATTAATTTGGAACTGCAATATTATGCACTGGTCTTAAAATACTTTGACACGGGCGCAAATGACCCTAGCCGTTGAAGCGCCCTTAAACTCAACCAATCAATCAACCTAGCTCTCTGTAGTCCCTCCGTCTCCACAATCTTCTAGTGGACTGTCCTTGGCGACCTGCATGGCAGTGACCATTTTCCCATTCGGGTCAACCTCGATATTCCCGATCTGAACGTTGCTCGCCCTCCTCGGTGGCTAATCCACCGAGCTGAGTGGGAAACATTCAAGAAAGAATTACGAATATCGGAAAACTGCCCCAACGACATCGATGCTATGGTTGCCCATTTTAATAACGCCGTCCTTCATGTGGCCTCATTTGCCACCCCAAAGTCGTCGGGCCATGCACGACACCCCCCTGTGCCATGGTGGAACGATAGTGCCACCGCGGTCCGGGATGGGAAGAGGGCATTGGCAAAACTTAGTAGGTTCCCAACCATGGAAAACCTAATAAATTATAAAAGATCCCAAGTCAGAGCTAGATTAACGATACGGGAAAGTAAGGCTGCGTCCTGGAGAGCCTACATCTCGTCACTCTCTTGCCGTTCATCCCCTAAACTTGTGTGGAGAAAGGTCCGACAGATCGGTGGAAGACTCCCTTCGCCGTCTATTTCAGGGCTTATGGTAAATGGCAATCTCCTAACCTCTCCACAAGAAATTGCTAAAGAAATGGCCTCTCATTACGAACAAATCTCCAGCTCCGTACACTATTCTTCTGTCTTTCAAAAAACGAAAAGAAAGATGGAAACTGTAAATTAGACTTCTCGAGTCGCGTGGAGGAAGATTACAATGCCTTTTTCTCCATGGACGAACACTCCTGTGCCCTCGCTTGTGCGAAAGATTCTGCTCCAGGATCAGACCAGATACATTACCAAATGTTGAAACACCTACCTGAAAACCCTCGTTCGTTTCTCCTCGGCATTTTCAACAAGATTTGGACTGAATATGCTATACCAAGGATTTGGCGTGAGACCATCGTTCTCCCAATCCCTAAAGAAGGAAAGGACAGAACAACCCCTGCAAGTTACCGCCCAATCTCGCTCACAAGCTGTGTGTGCAAGCTTTTAGAGCGAATGGTAAATACACGTCTGGTTTGGCTCCTGGAACAAAAGAACCTATTTACACCTCTCCAATGTGGCTTCAGGAAGCACAGGTCAACCATGGACCGCCTAGTCAACCTCGCTACGCAGATTTCCACTTCTTTTGTGCTACGTCAGCACCTGGTAGCAATCTTCTTCGATATAGAGGAAGCGTATGACACCATCTGGGGGTACGGTATTGTTCGCACCTTGCATACTTGGGGCCTTAGGGGACGGCTCCCTTTCTTTCTAGTAGGTTTTCTTTTATCAAGATCTTTCCGTGTCCGCTTGGGCGACGTGTTATCCTCTAGTCACCAGTTGGAAAACGGTGTTCCTCAGGGATCGATTTTGAGCGTCACTCTGTTTGCCATTGCTATCAATAGTATTGCATAAGTTATCCGGGAGCCTGCATCACTGTTCGTTGACGATTTTGCAATTTTTACTCCTCCAAGAGCGTGCTAGTTATCGAGAGGCAACTACAACTTGTGCTCAACAAACTGCCGGATTGGAGCGAAGAAACAGGATTCAAGTTCTCTACCTCAAAAACCACTTGCATGCCCTTTTGCAGAATCCGTCACCTCCATAATCACCCCGACCTTTTTCTTGGAGGACAGCAGCTTCCATTCGTTGAATCCGCAACCTTCCTTGGGCTCACATTCGACAAGAGCCTAACCTGGCGAAAACATATCCCTAAACAACAGGGCCGATGTGTATCACTTATGAATGTCCTTCGCACTCTTACTGGTAGCTCTTGGGGCGGAGACCATGTTTGTCTTCTGCGTATGTATAGAACTATCATCCGCCCTATCTTGGATTACGGATGCATAGTGTATGGGTCAGCGTCTCTATCAACCCCCCGGCCATTAAACACCATACACAATGCTGGTATAAGAATTAGTACAGGCGCCTACCGCACGAGTCGCATCGAATGCCTCTTGGCCGAGGCTGGAGAGCCATCTCTTAGCCGAAGGCGGGATATTCTGATTGCCTCCTATGGCGCGAAATTATCCAATGTTGATACTCCCTCGCGTCAAGCAGTCCTCCATCCAACCCACCTGACTTCATATGCGCTTAGACCGTCATTACCCCATCCCCTGGGTGTCCGTCTCCGTATGCTCTTAAAGAAGCTTCATATAAAACTACCCAACCCTGTGAACCCCCCCCGAAACCTTTTTTCCCCTTGGAAACTATACCGGCCGATAATAGATCTTACACTGTCTGACCTTCCTAAATCCTTAACTCCCCCCGGTACATTCTTATTGGAATTTGAGGCGATAAAATCTACGTATCCTGGCCATTATTTCATTTACACCGATGGCTCCTGTCAAAACGGCTGAGTCGGAAGTGCCTTCTACTGCAATGGAGCCACGCAAGGCTTTCGATTAGACTCTTCGTGCAGCGTCTATACCGCAGAGAAGTATGCGCCCTTGGAGGCCCTTAAATTTGCTGATTCGATGGCATTAAAGAAAGTAGTGATCTGCAGTGATTCCAAAATTTCTCTTGAATTCATTTCTTCCTTCTCGTCTTGTGACCCACTGACAATGACCATCCAACACCAAATCCATCTATTGGTGCGCCGCTATATTTTAGTCTTTTGTTGGGTCCCTGAACACGTGGGAGTAAGAGGAAATGAAATAGCTGACCAGGCGGCAAAGTCTGCCTCGAAGAAAAGAGAATTAGACATCTTCACAGTCCCCACGGAAGACACTAAGCTGTTTATAAAACGCTCTATCCGCAGTGAATGGCAGAGTGGCATAACTCAGATTTTAAGCTAACGAGAATCAAGGATTCCATAAATCCTTGGTCTTCCTCATCTCGTGATGCTCGGCGAGAGGAGATCATTTTAACACGCCTTCGGATCGGTCACTGCCATTTTTCCCACGGTTATCTCATCCACGGGGACCCACCCCCTATATTCAAATACTGCAAAATAGATCTTACCGTAGGGCATGTTCTCTTACACTGTGTTAAGATAAGAGAGCCGTCGAAGGCATGACCTTGCTAGCTCTCTAGCGGAGATTCTTGTAAATGACGAATCTTCTCTCTGCAAGCTTTTTGGCTTTTTGCGAGAGACTGGCTTGTACAGCCTTATCTGAGAGATGATAATACCAATTATTGGCTTTTAGCCCGAGATTTAAAAAAAACACGTTTTATGCGTAAATGCCCCCTGCGAATTATGATCTCACAGGATCTGAAGTGGAGTTCATAGTTCAATATGCGACGAAGAAAGCCAAGAGAGTCTCCTATCTGGTAAACAGTGACATAGAGTATCTGACGCCTTAACTTTTCCGCATCATCTTCACTACTGATATTAAGCCAATAATTGAATTTGATCGCTGCATCTTGGCGCAATTCTTCACCCAGGACCTGGCTCTCTTAGATAGTGTGCTGAAGAAATCCTCGAGACCCGTTCCTGCCCTGAGACATCTGTCATACCCTGAGAGAACTCCACCTGCCACCTGCACTCCACCTGCCAACAGCTAATGGCTCGATTTTGCAGGGAGATCTTTGAAACATACAAAATGCTTAACGGCCACTACAACTTCCTGCACAATACTAACTTCCACCTTTGTGGTTACAATTACAGATTGAACAAATAAAATTTTTTATACAATCCTTATAAGTTTTTCCTCTTGAACAGTCATTGTTCACTAGAATCGCATACCTGCCACTGTTGTTAGTGCTTCTAGCATTCACACATTTAAATAAAGTTTGGTCCAATTTTATTGATTATCATCTAACATTTTTTTCTTTTCTATTTATCAAATCTAATTTTATATTTCTTTCTCATGTGTATGTCGTTTTATCGTGAACATTATCAGAATTGTCCTGCCTGTTCTTGTATTGAGTAAATAAATAATGTCATAAATTATTTATTCTAATGAAATTAAAATATGTTCATATTAATGACTGAACATTTTAAATGGTATAGATTTTTATAGTATGGAATTGTATAGATTACTATACATTTATTTATTGAAATATTTAATCGTTTCCTTAGTGTTTGGAGTGAAAATGATACCATTTAAGTGGGAGGTATTAAAATACACTTTCTTCTGAATTGACTACTTAATTGGCAATATGTGTTAGTGTCAGCACTGATCAAACTTCAATTTTACGTAGTATCTCTTCCCAAATGAATAAAAAAAGTTGAAAGTGCTTCAAGAGGCTTCGTCTCATTTGCATTCGGAACTACATACAGGACTGTTCTTTGATAGGTTGTAAGAGTGATACATGAATATGCCATTCTTGTCTTTGTTGTTTTCATTGATTTCTGGGGTGGTTATTTCTTACAGCCATGTTCTCTTTTGCCAGAATCTGTTGAGAGTCTTTGAATTCTGTGGGTGTTGCTGTATCTTGGGGTACAGATCATTTGACTTTTTGGCAATACAGTATCTCCCTTCTTGTATTAAGTACCTACAAGCAGTGGCATAATTGGAACTGACCTTGGGGGAGGGGGCAGAGGGTCTGAATAACTTTCCCCTGATTGGTAGGCAACCCATCATGCAGCGGTGTTTGAGAGGTCATATGACTGCAAAAAAGATTTATACTTGCCGTGTTCGTATAATAAATAATTTTATCAAATTTATAATATCAGTTTTTAATATATCATTTTATTTTTTACAGCTGTAATTCTACATTTACAATTAAAACCGCTAAAGCTGCTGTAAAGTGATTTAGTAGTAATGCTGTTGCAGTGATTCACCTCACATGAGAACAAATTGAATAAGGAATATTACCTGAAAGGTGGAATTAACACTTAGTTAATGTTGAAACTACTAAGGATGTCCAAGCACTACCTATTCCTTTGAAGATTCAGAGAGCAGGGATAATCAAGTAATGAGAAAGAAAGCTTTGTTCGCATTATTCAAAAAGTGTTTGATGCTGAGATGTGAACACAAATAACCGCTCCTCTTTCAGTCTCAGATTTATCCACTTATCCAAGTTCAAACAATGCATTTCAATGTTATTTTTAAATGAAAATAATTATACAAAAACCAAAGTGGACTCAAGGAATGATATACAATAATGCCTCACAAATAAACAGTTAATGAATTTGTAAAAGAAAATAATTCATGGATCAGAGTCAAATGATCATTTTTCTTGACTTGTTTGAATATAAAGCCTTTTATGATGATGCCTGCAAGGCTCCTGCCCAGGAAAAACAACACATTCTTTTTATAGGAACGAGTAAAATAAATAAATAAATAAATTATAGCAAAAACAAACAAAATGGAAGGGAAATGACATAGGAAGAGCTACTGATATTGAATTTATGACAGAAAGGTTGTTGATGTAAGTGTAATTGAAAATTAAAACATTAGATGAAAAGTCAGTTTTTCTACCATTGATTACATGCTTGGACTACCCTCTAAAACGGATAAATATTAATTTCATATTTTGAAAACAATGGAACATTTATGTGCATCATAGAAACAAATTGTTTCGCTGCTTCAACTCAAATATGTGAATATTCATGAAATCTAAATTTTTCCAAATAAACCATGTTCTGTCTTCTCAACATGTGTTTTCTGTTGTCTTTTACAGAGAAAAAATTGTTTTTATGCTTGTAAAGTTTTGAAATTAGCATATGGCCTGTGCAGATTCCGTAGTTGAATGAATGAATGCCATACAGGTATTTTACGTGGCGAGACTCAGGCCATGAGGCCTGCTCTTCCGTCTGACCACGTAAATTTCGTTACGCTCCTTTCACCTACTAGGGATGAAAGAAGGTATTCCGTGGGCGACCAAACAGGCAAATTGAATTTAGCCCAGAGGCTTCATTTAGGCTTGAGGATCTTTTACATGCAGTAAATCTACTAACATGGGAGAGCCGCTTTAATTCCCCTTCGAAGGAAGGTGTACGAAGGATTTTTTCGTCCTTAAAAATCCACGGGATCGGGTTTGAACCCGCCAACTTCGGTATGACAGCCCGATACGCTAACCGTTACACCATCGCCTCCGCGAAGTTTAGATCTTGTTTTTTGGGATTCTATTTAGTACATGAACAGGAAATGAAAAATAATATTATGTTCCTTTACGAGGCACGTTCCTTTGACTACTGAGTCAATGTATGCAATTAAACGCAATATACACAAGTACTGCATAAAATTTTATCATACAGTATAAGTTACACCAACAATGAATCTTCACAAACGCTGAGATCACTTTCTAAGCAGAAAATCAAATTTAGATTTTTTTTCCATCTCTAACAATAAGTAAGTAGTGGTGCTAAAACAACACATGCTTTCTCTCCCGTACTTGCATACAAAATTACGCGAAAAATATTCCAATTTTCTAAAATTTGTACGTGACCTTATTTCAAAACCTTTCTTTAAGAAACAGGTTTTATCAAGGGAAAAATATCTGTCTTCATAACTGTAGTTGTAGGAAGGTGCTAAAAAAATTTTGAATTTTTTCAATTTTATAAAAAACCAGTTTTCAAAGAAAATGAGACCTGGACCATTCTCTTAAACATCCTTCACACTATGCAACAGCATAATTTAATCAAGTTTTACTTCCGCATATAAATACCTAGTGTTACATACATACGTAGTCTCACATATATATCAGAAAGTTTTTTTTTTTTTTCAAAACGTCCGCCCGCCCGCCGGCCGTTTCGGTCGTTAAATTGTCGTTTCCCTGATTTCCACTGTTTTCACTATATTCAGTGGACTTTCCGTTACCTTCGTTAATGCCACGGCAGCCACTGGTCTCGACGTTCACTAACAAAAGCCTTTTTGGAAACCAACTCCCTTTTTTCCAACATGAATCACAAATTTGCCAATCTAATGACTCTAAATCAAGTTTTACTAGTAAATCGTGGTTTACGCAACTTCGAGATTTTGTTTTCTTAAAACGATTAAATTGATTGAAACATCTGTCGTGTCTCATACAGTGATCGCCACTTGTGTTGCACAGTGTATTCGTATGCACGATTCACGGAAGAAGCTCTAACTCTCTTCTCTGTATAAGACGCGTATTGCGAGTGATGCTCAGAAAATTACTCAAGTCCCTTGACAAGTAGTCTGTTGAATTTCACTAGCAAGGTCAGGAGGGCACTCCATCTCTAGGACGCAAAGGGACTCGACAGTAAAATTCGTTTCGCTGACACGACGAAAAGCATTAGTAGAATTCGTCTCATTGTCACCCTTCCCTTCTGGGGACAGAGGGAACATATGAGTTACTAATATTTCTTGAAACCCTTATCAGGCAGAAATTCTTTTCGGGACGTGTATCAAAGACTGATCAAACACAATTCGTTAGTGCAAGGTCAAGAAGCGCGCCCGCATACTTACAGTAGATTTTTTAGATCTGTACGTGTTCAGTGCCCACTTTTTTCTTATGTTTTGTAGAAAATTGAATAAGAAAAATATGTCTACATTTTTTCAAATTTTTATCTGAGCAAGTTCATACAGAAATTTTAATTTTTTAAAAATAATTACAATTTTTAATGAAATTTTTAATTTTTGAAGAAATAATTTGCAGAGGAATAAACTACGCAAGACAAAGTATTAAATGAAATGTACCAGAAATGTTTATGTTAAGTATATTCGGAGCATCAATCAATCATATTTTGCGGATTATGCGTATATTCCAAAATTTATTTTAGGCATAACTATACAAATAATCAATTTTCACGTAAATAAAGAAACGTGTCTCTTTCTTTGATGTACAAATTTTATACAAATATCATACTTATAAAGAAAATGTCAATTCCTGTACGATTTGACATGGAATGGCTTGTATTTGAATTCGTTTCATTGTTACTCATCCATTCTGGGGGTAGAGTGAACATCTGAAATACTAATAACTCTTGAAACCATAATCAGGCAGATGGTCATTCTTTTCATAGTTCTTCAGTACTTGGATCAAAGACTGACCGAACTCAGTTCGTTAGTGCATGGGCAGGCAGAGCGTGCCCGCATACTTAAAATTTATTTTTTAGTACTGTATGTAAGGAGTGCTCACTTGTTTTCTTAGTGTATTTTATAGAAAGTTGAACGAGTAATATGCCTATATTTTTTAAACATTTTTATCTCATCGAGTTTATATAGAAATTTTAATTTTTTTGAAAAAATAATTTTTTAAATGAAATATTAATTTTTTGAAAAATATATTTACAGAAGAATAAAATACACATTTCAAAGTATTAAATGAAACAAATCAGGAATTTTTATGTTAAGTACTTTCGTAGCAACAATTGATCATAGTTTGTGAAGTATGCATAAATTCCAAAATTTAATTTTGGCATAAGTGCTCAAATAATCAATTTTCAGTCTTCCAGATTTAAAAAAATTAATCAATGTCCAGATTTAAGAAAAAATTACTGTACATAAAAAAAAGTCGTGTCAACTCTTGTGCGATTTGATGTGGAATGGCTCTTTGATGGAATATGAAATATTATTGAACTTTTTTGGGGATTTAAAACACACAGAATACAGTATAGAAAGAGAAGTCGTAAAACACATTGAATTTGACACTATTATAAAAGATTTTACTGAAAGCTGTTAGTTTGTTAGATTATCTGAAATCAATAATTGTAATATTCTAATTACACACCTTGGCATTGTATCGTAATATATAAATTATTGAAGTTATTTTTTAAGATTCAAAAATTGATAATTGTGTAAAAAAGTGATTTATTTGTTTTTTAATACTGAAATAAACTTGTTTAAAAAATTGTACCAGGAGGCCCTGTCGTAGGCCTGTCGTACTGTGCCTAACGTGCCTACTGATTAAACCTACCCTGGATATCATGGTGGGTAGGTAATAACCCCAATCAGATTAACCTTTTCCCAAGCATTGTTGCTCGAAGCCAAAGTTTTGCAATGAAACAATGAGAAAGAACATTTGGCACTTGAATTTGTGATTGGTAAAGTACTGGGAACCTGGGGGAAGAGTTTCCATACTTGGATATTATATCTCTACCACAGCCTTCAAGAATTTCTAGAGCAGTCTGGAAGATTACTGATGTGTGAGGATTATTGCAAATTCCAATTATATTACAATTACGCAATTTCCTTGAAGTTTCAAAATATGATTATTCTTGGCTCCCTTCCAGTAAATTACCAATTTTTTTTAATGAGATAATTCATAAGTTCTTTAATTTGTGAGGAATGAAAGTTCAGGTGGATAAGAGCGGAAATCACTTAGTTGTGGTTTCTGCAAACTAAGGGTAGAAGCACACAGGGCGCGAAGCGACATGAACTAGCACGAATAGTTGAATAAATGGCACTATCGAAAGCGTGAGAGTTGTGACTATGAAAATATGTATTTAAAATGGAAGGTATTAAGTTGCGTCCGTAATCTTACTTTATTGACCCAATGCGTCTCTTTGCTCCTGGTCGAGCGTTGAGCGCTTCTTACGGAGTAATCCACCATTAATATCTATTATCAATCTGTATTTATGTATGTCCAGTCGCATCTCGTCTTGTCAGGTGTCAAAGAGGATCGCCAGGTAGCATCTCCATGTACGTACCTCTTACTCCACGCGTCCCTGCGCCACTACCCAGGGGCTAGAATTGAGAAGGAATTTGGAAAAGGGTCTGGTTTAGGACACTTCACAGGGGTTGGCCTAGCCCTTGTGAAGCAGCCAAACTCGTTTTGTTGGAGGCGGAGAGTGGATGAATGCAGTATGTTCAGGGAAACAGGAGCATGGGGAATGCCACCATCTTCTTCCCATAGTAATTCACAATAATGAAAAACTTTTCAGGTTTGTTTACTTAACTCCTGTTATAAAAAAGGAGATCGAAGTAAATGTCACAAATATATGGGTATTTGTCTACTTAACTCGTGTTATAAAGTATATACAAAAATTGTGAGTAGCACAATCTCTCCCATTGCAGACTGCACTCTACCTCAGGAACAACAGGGGTTTAGAAAAGGTCGCTCAAGAATAGATGACATATTTGCATTAAAATAAATAATTGAGAAATGAGTGGAGTTTAATAGAGAAACACACTTAGCCTTCATGGATATTGAGAAGGCTTTTGATAATTTCAACGAATGTAAATTATGGAGCATTATGAAGGAAGAAGGGTACCCAAGTCATTTAGTGCAAGTGGTGAAAAGTATGTATGACAATACTAATATCACAGTAAAATACAATGGATTTGGTTCCAGAGAGAGGATTATAAATAAAGGAGTTAGGCAGGGAGACAGTCTTTCTCCAGCACTCTTTAATATATATCTGGGATATATAATTAAAAGGTGGAAGAACGTGGTACCTTCAGGAATTTACTTGGGCAAAAATACATTTGTAAATACTCTTTCATGCTGATGACCAGGTCATCCTGCAGGAACACGATGATTTGCAGATATCTATTTACCAACTGGAGCACATTTTTATGGAGTGCAATCTGATAGTATCAGTTAATAAAACGAAAGTAATTGCTTTTAAAGGAAAAGAATCAGTAAGGACAAAGATTGTGCTTAAAATATGGTTTTAGAACAAGTGGCGTATTTTAGCTACCTAGGGTGTGAAATTGCATACAGAAGAGAGAAGGAGGTCACCAGCAAGATTCATAAATTTCATGCAGTTTGTGGAACTATAAGTAGAACGTTTAAAAAGAAAGCCCGAAAATAAACCCAATTAAAGTTAATGATATTATGACCCTCCCAGTTTTACTCTATGGATGTGAAACTTGGGTTCAAAAACAAGAAGATTTTAGGAGGATTGAATAAGTAGAAATGCGATTTTTGAGAAGAGTAAAGGGCTGTGCATTAAGAGATCAAATAATGTGAAAAAATATGAGAACTAGGGCGGAAAGAAACAGTACATGAAAAAATTAAGAAGTACAGACAACAATGGGTGACACATATTGGAAATATGCCGCAAGACCAGTGCAAGCCCTGAATGACAATCCGAGAGGAAAGAGAAACAATGGAAGATCAAGAATGAGAAGGAAAGAGGCTGGAACAGGCAATCCGCCTAATCCGTAAAGGAATATTATTATTATTATTATTATTATTATTATTATTATTATTACTATTACTATTTCTCTTATTTCACTCCAATGGAGGCCAACATCTTACTCCGGGACTGTGTAGACAAAGGACGTAAGATTTCTGTTTGACATCTTGCCTCTACTCCCAGTATTCTTCAGACAATACTGCAGGTGTCCAAAATCACGGACTTCTGAATGGAAATGTACACATCACGGTGCAAATCTAAGATGTCAATACTGCTGTTCAGTGTGTTGGGGATTTCACCTGTAGCGCCAATAACATCTGGTACCACTATGACTTTTGCCATACCCTACATAGATTTGATTTCATCTGCCAATGGCAGGTATTTGTTAATTTTTTCCGAGTGTGTTTTCTTCAGATTGGCTGATAGAGGGACTGCAATATCTATGATAAAGGTTTTCCTTTCAGTCTTTAAAACCAGTACAATATCCGGGATGTTATTCGGAATTTGTTTATCTGTTAGTATTCGCCGGTTCCAGTATAGTTTGCAGTTCTCATCCTCTCTTATGGGTGGCGGTTCATAAGAGTAGTATGGCGCCTGCTTCTCATCTCCAAAATACTTTAGCCTGAGAGCCTGGTGTATTATCTTGATGTACTTGCATTAAGCTCTCGTTACGATTACCTGATCTTGAATCGCAATTTTGAAGCCTTCCGTTTCCACAAACAGGTTACCAGTTTGCAGATAAGCCAAAGAAGCTTGCAGATTTATTTCAGTGTTTTCTAATGTGTTTCTGTAACGGCCGTGGAGGGCTTTACTCCTCCATCTTTCTAGTTCGTTTGTAGGGATCTTCGAGGAAGGATCGTACATTAAGTCGGAGAGTTTAAGAGGTGTGGCGCTGTTATCTGCCTTTATAATTACAGTCATCCACTCACTGGATTTTGCCTTCTGGAGGAAGTAGTTTCTAAGATCTTTTACTTGCTTATAATGCCTGGTCGTGACACTAGGAATACCTCTGCCACCCTCTGTCCGGGGCATATGGAACCTTTCAATTGAACTGTGTGGTTGGTGTGCTCTTGCTTTATAAAATTCTTTCCTTGTTTTTATGTCAAGGTTCGTCAGTTCGGTGTCGGTCCATTTTAGTATTCCAAAGGAATAAGCGAGTACTGAGGCTGCATATATGTTGATTGCTTTCGCAGTGTTGCGTGCACTCAACTCTGTCTTCAAGATGGCGCGTACCCTCTAGATGTAGTTATTCCCCACCATTTGCTTGGCAAGTTCGTCTTCTATGCCTTTAGACTGCAAATATCCGAGATATTTGTAATTCTCTTCCTCGGCCATGCCTATGATGGTGCCTTGCACTTTATTTACTTCATATCCAGAATGTTCAACCCATTCTCCTTTACTCATACAACTAATTCTGCACTTGTCGAGGCCAAGTTTCATGTTCACGTCATTACTGAATTGTCCTACACAATCTAGGAGGCTGTGAAGATGACTTTGGTTTTCAGCATACACTATCAAGTCATCCGTGTAAAAACGGTGACTTACATGTGCTCCTGATTGTTCCAGCTTAAATCCCTTCTTCTGCCTATTTAGCATTGATGTTAGTGGTTTCACAGCAAGACAAAACCACAAAGGGCTGAGAGCGTCACCTTGGGAGATACCTCTCTTGATTTTAATATTCCCAGCTTGAACGTCCTTTTTGCCAGTACTCAGTTGCAAGTTAGTACTCCAGTGATCCATTACATATATCAGAAATCCCTTCACATGATTCTCAACACCATAGATTTCCAACACTTCACTCAGCCACGTGTGTCAAATGCTTTCTGATAGTCTATGTATGCGGTATACAATGATCCCTTTCTCTGTTTTACAGAATTGGTAATGATGGAATCTACTATCAGTTGTTCCTTGCATGCTCGTGATCCCTTATGTCATCCCTTTTGTTCTTCATCCAATATTTTGTTTTCTAGATGTTGGTATATTTTGCTGCTTATTATAGATGTATGCAGCTTGTACAGTGTTGGGAGATATGTGATAGGGCGGTATTTTTCTGGATCAGCTCTGTGTTCTCTTTGGGGAGTAGGTAGGTGAACCCTTCTGTCATGAACGGAGGCATCGTCTGCAGATTTTCCAATACTCCAGTGTAACTCTTGGCTAGATGTTTGTGGATTCCGGTGAATTTCTTTATTCAGAAATTTTGCAATCCGTCGGGTCCAGGTGCCTTCCAGTTCAATGTTTTTGCCAGGGCTATTTTCACATCTTCATTGATTTTCCAGATTAACATTGTTTTCAATCTGGTCATACGTTGCTTTTCAGTCCTCTGCCATTATTATTATTATTATTATTATTATTATTATTATTATTATTATTATTTCTTTTTTCTCGGGGGTTTCTCACCCGGGGTTTATGGTTTGAGGGGCCTCTAGGCATACCACATTCCTAGCTTTGCATATTGAGTACTGTGCGAACAATCCGGCAGGTTTCAAGAATGACTGAAGTTTGAGCTTTTGGGATAATTTTGTGAGAAGGGAGACCTACTTTTTCTAAATAATACTTTAGATTTTTGTTAACCAGACCTGAAGCTAATTGGTATAATTTCAACAGACTCAAGTTTGTATATTTCTTTATATTCTATTGATAGGGGAATGTATTTTGAGATTTTTTCTGTTTCTGCCTTATTGATGTTGTGATCTGCAGGATGTGTAGCATCAGTGATGAATGCTTTCTTTTCCTGTATTTTCCGTTCCATTTTGATCTCTTAAAATTAACACACTACATGATGTACCGTACCTGCTTTTCTTTACCATTGCCCATCCATCAGCAATACTCGACTGACCAGAATACTTAGCAAGATGAAATTCTCGAAAGGGGTACTCGTGATTATTCGAGTATTGATTTGGATGGTCCTTTCCACTTCATGTAAACAGACTCTTACTTCCAGTCGTAAGGGTCACCCATCCTGCCTCTGTGCGATGTCTTTTCGTCGTCTCCCGTCGAGCCTCGCGTCGTCGCCTCATATCGCGCGCTTCTCGGCTTCAAAACACCCAAATTCACAGAAGCAAAGTACCCGAAGACCTTCGGCTGATGATAGAAAATAATTTCATTTTACCCAAAACTTTGTCGCTGGAAGTTTTTAATTGGACGTCAAGAACGAAAATAACCCATCGATATATTATAATGCAGAAACTAAAAATGTACACATTTTCATTGCCAATTTTTTTTAAAGGACGCACTTTGACATATTGATAAAATAAAAGCATTTCCCCCAAGTGAAGTAACTGAAATATTGTATCAATTTTTCCAAAAATAATTCTACCAATTATTGGACGTTTTAACGGTTTGAATAAAAAGATGTTGAAAAAGTCAGTGCCACAGAAATAGTGTTTTCATTATTTTATTTTAAAAAGATAAGTGAATGACACATTTTTCACTATTTCCATCGTGCGCCTCGTAATTTTCACTAAAGGACTATATATTTCTCCGTACTTATGCAGCAATTGATTTGGCAACAGTGCACGAGATTCTTCCATAAGAATAACTGTCCATAAGATACCATTGTGCCTAGAAATTTAGTATAGAGGAAGTAACGCGGCTTTGCTTGAGCATTTGGTATATCATCAGGCTGAACGTCGACTAACGTAAGGCGTATACTTCACACAAGAAGTCTGTGCACCCAGCTGTCACAGGTGTGGAAGGCAGGTACATTGAATGCCGGCTCACAAACATTGACTTCCTAGCTTATCGACTGGCAACCTCGGCACCAAAAAAAAAATTACATTCATTTTTCGTGTGAGAAAGCACAGAAGGAAACCACCGAAACGCATTACTAATGAATCCAAAACAATTTTTGTGGGCGATTACAATCTCTAGCTCGCAGTAGGTTACCTGATGTTTTCTGAAAAGAGGTAGTGTGCGTGGATGGCTCTACTGCTCTTGGATCCTCCTTACGCTTTAACGGTCATCGGGTTCACAGATATCTAGCGTGAACTCTACACCAACGCCTTCAGTTTAACTGGCAACCATTTTATATTCTGAGGCACTCACCCCAGCCTGCCACCAGTCATTCCGCCGAGATCCTTAGGCCAACCCCAACTTGCTGTTGAAACCGTAGGCTCGTGGCGACGTTTTATTGTTTAGGGAGGATTGCGGATAGATGTGGCATACGCCGCTGTGGTATTGATGGAGTATCCTTCTGTTCCCTGGCCATCATTCTCGCACATTCGTTTGAACGATGAGAACGAATTATTTTACTAGGAGATGCAGAGTGGTTTGGAAAAGCTCCGACCTTGCCGCGGCACACAAGTAAATATCTATGCACGAGGCGGAAACATGCCTCCATTCGAGCCGAGATTGGTATGGTCCGATTAGGCCAGTGGATGAATTTTGTCACAGGTTCTAAAACAGTTGTCCAGTCCAATTTCCCTTAATCTTTTGAACAAGTGCTGAGATGATCCCTTGTTTTGCTTCTGGAAGATAACTTATGATTCAGTTTGTCCAATATGGCATGGTTCTATGTTGCCCTACGTCCTGAAAAAGCGGGATATGTCCTGAATTCCGACATGTGTCGCTGCTGTTCCTCCAGATTTTTGTCTCTGCCAAATGTCTGGATTTTTATTCTCTGTTATAATTCCACACTGTCCTACAAAAAACTACGTTTTGGGATTGCTTGTGAACTACATCATAGAACTATGCGCTACACAAGCGGCTAATTCTCGTGTTAAGCAAATTTTGTTATTTGTGCCTTTTTACAGTGCAATCTAAGAGCTGGAAAATAGATAACGCACTGTGTATTTTGAATCGATGTGCATTTGTCTCTCCCTCAGTGTGTTAGTGCAAAAGAATCCAGAATGCAAGGGGGAAAGGATTCAGTCAATAACAGTGTTTTAATATCTACCGAAGTCATGCATTATTTAATCTTTTATTGAAGTACCCTGAACTACATCACAAAATTTTGTTATGGAAAAATAAGGAAATGACGTTGATAACCTGGAAAAGTCAGGGAAATTTGTCCTAAAAAGAGTGGTCATCCTGTTATTCTCGAAAGTACAATTTATCTTGATCTACTATTTAGTTGTTTACTTGATATACTATTTCCTTGTTGCACGATTTACTCGATGTACAGGTTGCGCAGAAAGAAAAGCCTGATTTAAGTCACGTAGTACAGACGGACTGTACGCGCATGCGTGACATAAGTAGGTGGAATATAAAGTGGGAAAGGAAGGCCATTTGCAGTTATGGCTAAAGTGTGCTCCAGAGAACCGGTCTTTCGTTGTGGACAATTCATACAAAAATTACGAGTCTCTCATTACTGTGCAAAGAATCTTTTGTGGCAGTTTCAGACTGAGACGTCACGACAAAGTTCCTGATCAGTGAAATTGGTTCATCCACCGGAAGGTGGATGAATCAATTTCGAATAAGTGCATCTAGCCTTTAGATCAGGCATGTCAAGGCCGCGGGCAAGGCAACAAGCTTACTAGATGTCGCGGGCATTCGTCCAGAGAAATTGGCGCGAGATTTAAAAGTAAGGGTTGTACAAATAGATCACGGACTGGCGATACGTCACTGGATACCTGGCCCACGACAGTCTTTGGGAAAAGTTACTTGACTGTTTGACTATTATTGTCACAGGTTTAACTATATTAACTCACATTTTAACTTTAAAGCAAAGAAATAATCCATTAAAATGAAATTCATCAGTCAGATTTCACATTCTCACTTGAGAGAAAAAAAATTAAAAAAGAAACAAAAGTATCTTGATTTTGCGATCCTGTTGACTTAAGAGTGAAATAAAAATATGAACATTCAACGTTCAAGTTAGAAAGTATTACAGACCTCTATTTTCTTTGTTAAAAGCGATGTCCGTCCGTAAGCGAGAATTGTTCGCTTATAGAAAATTGTCAAATTATTTCACATTATTGCTAAATACAATATATAACTGAATGATTTAATAACACAACACAAAACGAAAACAAGGAAAGAATTTGTCATTCAAACATATTCCTGTCATTTAACAAAGATATTATATAAGGGAGAATTTAGTGAGAAAATAAACAACAAATAGTAACTAGAGGTGCTACAGAATGGCACAGACTTTCTTGTAGTAAAGTTTTCTAATTTTCTTGGTGTGGACTGGCTTTAAGGTCTGCTCCATTCACTGGCCAGCTGCCATATATCGTCACCGAAAGGACATTTTCTCAACTTTGCCGTTTCTTAATAGTAGAACCGAAATTTGATTTCAAGAATTTAAAAGTAGAGTAAAACCTCGTCCTAAATAGAAATTTTCATTGAAAATTTTGAAGCCGTTTTGAAGAAAATGGCGAAGCTGTTTTTCTGAGAAATCTATTGAGTTTTCAAAAAACTTCATTTGAAGTCATTTGAAGCGCTTTCACTCACCAATGTAATATTGTATACAAATCGATGGAAATATTAACGACGTGGGAGATGTTAAAAAAAATTACATTTATGTAAGTTTTGAAAAAACAAAAGAATACACCAGAATGAACTTTACGTCATATTAAACAGTACAATTAGCACTATTGGAAAAATTTCAAGAAAAAAATTGGAGCCATTTTTTGAGAAAATGGCATTTGAGCGTTTCTGAAAATTGCGGACGTTTTTGCGTAAAACTGTTGAGTTTTCGAGAAACTGTATTTGACATTATTTAAAGCACATGTTCTCACAAATCTAATAATGTGGAGAAATTGCCTCTAATGTATTACCGAAGTGAGAGACAAGTCAAAAAACTTACATTTTTGTAATTTTTGAAGAAAAAAGAATAAAGCAATATGGCGTTTATGTCATAGGATAGGGTTTGTTTGCCACTAAACCTACCAAAAATTTAAAGAAAAAAATTGGAGTCGTTTTTGGGAAAATCTGATTTTTGTAATTTGTTAAAATTGCAAAATGACTTAATGACCTTAATGACCTAACTCTCTTCTTCATGACCTTAATGAAATAACTATTTATGGGCAATAAATTTCATCTGAAGGAAAAATCTCTATCTTCAATTTTATATTTGTATGAAGACACCGAAAAAATTCAAAGTTTTGTAATTTTCAAAAATTTAGAGTAAACCATGGAAATAGGACCTGTGCTATCTTTATAAGCGTATTTTACTCTATTCTTGCAAGAAATGTAAAGAACACGTTTGGAGCCGTTTTTGAGAAAATTTTGAAAATGTCCAAGGGACTTCATGTAAAGTACTCCCAACTAGAGCCAGATCGACTGGGGATTCTTGAATTTGGAAAAGATTGTACGGATGGTTTATGCGCTAATAGTGTTCCCAGACGGACGGACAGACAGACAGAGAGACAGACGGACACAGTCAGACGGACGGACGGACGGACGGACGGACGGACGGACGGACGGACATTTTGCTTTCAATCGGTTCTTCGGCATCAAGGACCCACAAAACTGGGATTCTGGCTACACCACGTGTTAGAGTTTTTTTTCTCTGAATTTAGCAACTGGTTTCATCCACTTTCTTCTTTTCAGGGTCCAGCAATAAGTTATTTTCTGTCGATAATTCACCGTTTTTTCGCGTAGCATTACATAACTTTCTCTATACTACGTATAAGAGAAGGTAAAAAGTAGTAAAGCATAGAAACATAATACTATTCTCGGTTATTTGATAGAAAAAAATTGACAAACATAATTCGTATGAAGTCACTATTCACCCCCTCACACCGTTTCAGTTTGGGCCCTTTCTGGATTTTAAGGGGAGCGGAGTCAGGGGAAGTTGCCTGTGCTCGTGGGAGCGCCGGGCTCCCCAGGCGGGCAAGTAGTTCTTGCGAGCGCGATTTGACGTGCCTATGAAAAGTTCAAGACTTCTAGGTCACAACGAATCCCTGCGCAGATAGAGGAAACCTATCAAGCACGAATCCGAAGTTGTCGGCGTTCCTGTCAGATATGCCCTAGCACTAATAATGTCGCTTCGTACCTTGCAGCGTTTGACCCATGCTGATCTACAGATCTACCCCTATAAGATGCAGGTTGTGGAACAGTTGAAAGAAAATGATAAAAGTTGCTCGAAGGACATTTGCTATGGATTTCCTGAGTTGTTTAACAGCCGAACCCCAGATCTTGAACAATATAGCGATGTCTGATAAGGCTCATTTTCAACTTAGAGGCGTGAGCAAGCGAAGTGTTCAGTACTATGCACCAGAAAACCCACGTGAACTACAAGTTACTTCGCATTATTATGAACATGTAACAGTGGAGGACCACAATGGCCGTGCTGTTACAGTTACTATGATTACTAGTATGTTGTGTAGTAGTTATTCGAATATGATAAATACTGTTCTTCCGATGCTGTCCAATCGCAACCTACCAGAGGTATGGTCCCAACAGGATGGGGCAACGTCTTTTAGGGGCACGACACTCCATGGCTATCTTGCGGCCTGCTTTTCAAGGTCGATTAATTTTCAGTTTCGGAGATCTCAACTGGCCAGTACGGTCGCCAGATGTGACTACCCTTATTTCTTATGAGGATATCTGAAGTGTCAATTCTACATTGTACGCTCTCACACATTGGCAGATCTAAAGCGCCGTTTACAAGAAGCCTTGCAGAAAATCGCCTTGGCATGTAGTATCGTGTGATGCAGGTTCGCTGCTTGGAGGAATGTGTACAATATAATGACGGTCACTTACCCGGTGTAATATTCCAGAAACAGTGACGATTGTCAATAATGACTAAATGGCATACCTTTACCGGTGTTCTCTTTGCATTTCTAAATAAATGATTGTACTTAGAATATGCTAGTCTGTTTAAATCTATTATTTTTGCGTAGCCTTGTAGTATTTAGAGTATTTACTTATTAACACGAATTCCAAGGAACCGAAATTATCGGAAAAATTCATGTTATCCGAGTATTATAAATGTCCGTATTACTGTAATCCCCTGCTGGGACCAAAGTTTTGTTAGTGTAACGGCAAAATTCGTGTTAAGCGAGTCCATGCTTACTGTAGTTGTCCAAAAATAAAGATTGCTCTGAAATACATTTCAGATGTTCTGAATTCCATTGTTATCCATATGGCAATCCTCCCCTGTGCTCTTCTTTTAAAGTTATCGTGGTGGAGTGGAACTCCCTTATTTGAAAAAAAATTTAAATTCTACTAAATAATGTGCATTTTTCATCACTCATTGACAATTCCTATATCTACAATCATTAGTAGTAAGAAATAATTGAAGATGCATAAATCATTTTTGTAATAATTATTTATAAGTTGTCTGTAATGTGAAATTTTTACATTGAATTTGAAGGGGAATGATATCTACTTGAGCAATGCCACTGAGGGGAGGACTTGCAGGTGTAAGCCTCCACCCTCACCTATGCTCATAATGTTTATGGCACTCATTATCACGAGACTGACGAAAGCCATGAGATTTCTCTCTCAAATGCAAAACTTGGCACTCACTTGAAATTTTTTGCATTTTAGGACTGCCCAGTAAAAGCCAGCCCTACTTCAATTTTTGAACTGCAGAATAGTGGTGAAACTGTATCAGATAAAGAACACCCATCAGTGTTGGATTTTAGAAGGTTAGTAATGTAATTAATGTGTCATTACAATAGCTATTACTGAAGTTAATGAAAAGTTAATTTACAATTAGAAAGTTCAAATGAATAATTTTAGTGATTTTTGCATGACTTCAGTTTATGCTTATTAAATTATTTACTTTCCAGCCTTGAAGATTGTCATAGGTATTACCATGTGTGCTTTGGAAATTGTCGATAGATCCCTGATTTGCAAAGCGAGGAGGGGATTTATCTGAGAATTTGCAAAGCACTCATGGTATTTAATAGGACAATTCCACAAATGTAATTAATTCCAACAGAGAGTTCCAAGAAGCATCAAATATTGAAAATAACTGGAAGCTTGTTAAAATCAAAGAGGTTATAGTACATACGCAGATTAGGGCACGTCAACACAACGATCGATACATACCAAGATAGAGTTGCAGTTTACTATTGGCCAGTAGGAAGGAGCGTTAAGAAAAATCGGATAGAAAAAGTAATAAATTTTTTGAGGTTCACCGCCCTTATTGGGGAATTTTATATGTATAGTTAAACACTATTGGTTCGAATTTCACAAGTGGAATAGCTATAGTAATCACTGCAGTTTTTATTTATTTAATGTCAAAAACTGTGTGTGATGTACTATGGGGAGAAGTGTATTTACTTTTTACAAATTAGTGGTGTACAATTAATGTACCAGAAGTGTAATAATTTATATTGCTTTTACAGGAATGGTGAGGTCAATGAAAGTACTCGTTTATTTATCATCAATTCAGTAAATGTGGAGGAAAATAATTCAAGGGAAACACCTAATGTGAATATCAAGACATGTGATGAGTTCTATGAGCCTCTGGATGATAATTGTCATAACAGATACTCAGTAGAGTTCTTGCCCAGTGAACCAGGAAAGTGGCCTGAATGTGAAAATTCAGATACTGCTAACAATATTGATGTTATAATACCAGACACTGAAAAGGTGTACATGTGTTTAGTTTGTCGAAAAATATTTAAGGAGAAAGATAAACTTCTAATGCATGAAATTTCAGAACATGCAGTAGAGACGAACTTACCTGAATCCCCCAAAGCAGATGCAATAATATCATCGACATTGACATCTGCAATAACCACCTCTAATTCTTTGACAACAGTATCACCTTCTAACTCCAAAAAATATAAACGAAGAGGAACACATACATGTTTAGATTGTGGAACCAGTTTTCCAGGTCTAAAGCCTTTGAATCGTCATATTAGGGAATATCACATTCCAGCTGAAAATATTTGTGAATTTTGTGGTGCTCATTACAAAATTAAAAGCCAGTTGGAAGTGCATAGGCGTTTACATACTGATGAAAAACCTTTTTCATGTACAGTTTGCAATGAGAGTTTTCATTTCAAAAAGGCCCTGAAGAGACATAAACGTAGTCACATTGAGCCCAAGTCTTTGACTTGTAATGTGTGCAATAAAACTTTTACAAATAGAAGTGCTATGTGGAGACATGAACAAATTCATTCTACAAACAGAAGTGTTTTATGTTATTTGTGTGGAAAAGTCCTTTCCAATTCTCAGAGTCTTAGAGTACATATGAGGACGCATTCTACAGATAGACCTTGTTCATGTCCAACTTGTGGTAAAACGTTCAGAGATAACATTTCTGTTAATAAGCACATGATAATGCACTCTGCTATAAAAAACTTCAAATGTGACATTTGTGGAAGAGCTTTCTATAGCAAAGGACTTGTCAAACAGCATAAGTTAAGTCATTCAGGAGTGAAACCTCATAAATGTGAAGTATGTGGTGCTGCTTTCAATAGACTTGGCAATCTTAATCAGCACAAGAAGAAGCACATTCAGGATGGAACTTTGGACCATGTGAGACCCAATTTGACTCATATGTGTGTCATATGTGGGAAAATGATGAAATCTGAATTAACACTGAAGTATCACTTAGCAAAACATACAGGGGAGAAAAAGCCATTTGATTGCGAAGTGTGTGGTAAGCGCTTTGTGGCAGTTGATCCTTATCGTGTTCATATGCGTATTCATACTGGAGAACGCCCCTATGAATGTAGTCATTGTGATAAGACTTTCCGAAGTGCTTTTACTTTAAAGCAGCATTCAGCGTTACATAAAGACGAGTTTCCATACCCTTGTACTTTCTGTGAGAGAAGATTTAAACGATTGCAGTCATTGATTGTTCACAAAAGAACGCATACTGGTGAGAAACCTCATCCATGTCCTATCTGTGGACGTGGTTTTGCTCAGAAAGGTGACATGATCAAACACACTAAAACTCATAATCGCGAAAGAAAACCTGTAACAATGGAATTGGAACATATTACAGAACTTGTTCTCAGTGATACGGAAATAACAAGTGAATTCCTTATTGACATGCCTATTGTGGAGGTCGAGACAGAAATGAATTCTGATATGCATGTGCAGATTCAATCTGATATCCATTCTCAAATACAGGCAGGTATTGATGCCGAAATGAAATGTAGTATTGAGTCACAAATTCATCCAGTTATTGGTTCTGAAATTCAACCAAATATCCACTCTGACATAGCCCCATGTATTCACATGGAAATACAACCTGATATTCCATCAGATATGACCTCAGACATTACTACAGGTATAACAACAGATGATTTGCATTCAGAAATTCATTTGAAAATAGAGACTGGAATTTATCAACAATAAATCTAAAGGAATATGAATAAACTAATAGGTAATGACGGTCAAGATGTTTTATTTTATTTGTTGAAATATTTATTGTTTGTTCAATATTTTGTTTAAATATTTAAAAAGTTTGGGCCATGATGTTTTGGAATACAACAAAAAGTTGTAGATTAATGAGATGTAATAATAAATTTGTGTCTATTGATACTGATGGACTAGTAAATGGCCAGTTGATTACAACTCCATATTTACATTTCTTAAAATAATATTTTTAGTGAATTTTTACGGGTCTGTCTGAAATACTTTTATTTAAGTATAAAAGCTTCATTGTGGAAGTATGTTATTCCATTATGACATGTATATATGTACACAATTAATACATTAATTATGTAATTAAAAAAATATTTTATAGAATCCATGGAATAAATTATTTCATGTTTTACGAATGATCTTTTTGAACATCCATAAATAAATGATTTTTGTATATATTGTAAAGAGCAATAAAATCAGTTCAGAATATAATATTTTGTTTCTCTGTTACAAGAATTCCTTTTTTATGTGCGAAGATTGTAGAAATTGAAAAAAAGCATTACAATCCTTACATGTGTGTGATTTTAAGGCTAAATGTACCGCCACTAGTTCAATTTGCCACCACCATATGGCAGCACCAAAATAAGCAAAATTTACTAGACCGATGTCTGAACAAATTGTCCGATTTTCGATCTGTAAATTGCAGTGGACTCTTTTTTAAAATAGAATTTTCGCTACGAAGCCGTTTTTCAAAAAAGATTTCCAAAATTTTTAAAAAATTTTTCTCATAGTTACGGGAAGAAATTAAAAAAATGTGGGCTTATAGCGCGATGACGACGTCCTTCCTGAATCCAACGCCGTGTCAATCATGCAAATCAGATGAATAGGAGCGGCATAAAGTGAAATTTTGGAACAACATCTCACCCCCTTCAAGCTCCACGTAGTTGCGTCACCCGACCCTTGTGGGCGCTCCCTCGACGCGGCCGAATGGCCAAACCCGGCTGCCTGCAGCACGGGAGGAGGCCGTGCTCTCAGGCAGGCAAGCCGGGCAGTCGGTTTATGCTTTCGTCCCTTTCAATCCAATATATTTTTCTCCACTTATCAAACAAGTGATGCTGTAACACAACCAAACGGGTCTCGTATCATCTGTAATAGTCGTATAAAACTATATATCTTGTTCACATATTTCCGTCTTCCTTCGAATACCATCAAAAAATTATTTGAGGCATTACTCAAAATATCGATTCCAATTTGGAAACCGATTTCAAAAAGAAAATTGAACTAATTGTGTAGATATCACCAATATTCCATGTCCTAACATCTTATTTTACATACATTTTACTTCTAAGATCTTCCGTTATCATTCCACTACCAGAAAGAATGAGCCGAGATTACGCACGAGCTCTTTTATCCGGCGACTCGATTTTTGATCTCAAAACGGCGTTTGTCTCCTTGATAGATTTCACCTGATGAACCTGTTTTCCCAAGTAAAATCGCCGAAGCGAATTTTAAAACTGTTTTCGTACTTTCGGACAAATTTTAAAAAGTGGTAAAATAGCACGCAGTCGAGATGTCTCCAGAATCCAACGCCCTATCATACCCTGAAATAGGATAATTGAATTATATGGACAAATGTAGAAAACAGAAAATCTTCAATAATGGCAAAATTCTCTTTCGCGGGACTGCCCGACGATCCCATGGCTAGAGTCAGGATTCTAATGTAATTACACATGTTTCTATGCACTGTACTGAAATTTGTGACCTCGGCGAATTGTTAAAATCTTAACACATTCTAATTTTTTCGTCACATTTTGTACAGTATTATGTATTTTACAAATTTTGCTGATTTTACAATTTTTTACAAATTACCAAATTTCTTGAAATTCTTTCCGATAACATATTTGGTTAATTTTAAAAAAGGTTTTTTTGAAATTTGCTGTGATTTTTTTTAGCAATAACCATATTTTTTCTTATACTAATTCAGAAATGCCTCACGTAAAGATATTGAAGAGAGTGCTTCAAAGATTCTGCTCGTCCTTGAGTATTTTAGTTTTCTTCGTCTATTGTTGTCATTGCCGCCAGAGATAAATATATCTTCTTACACAAACAGTAGGCAGAGAAAGTATTTACTTTTAAATTCGATTTAATGAATATTTTATTTATGGAATTTCAAATTGTGAACATTTTACTTTCTTCCTCTTCTCAATCTAAGAAGAGTAAAGTATGTAATCGTGTACCGGAAAAATCTTATTGCCGGGTCCTGGTAAACGTAAAAGTGGATAAATTCTGTTGCAATATAAAAAATTACTTCTAACTCGTGGAGTGGTGAAAATACATGTTTTAAGAGTCCTTGATACCTAAAAGTCGATTGACGCCGAAACGTGTCTGTTCGTTTGTGGTCAACGCTAACGCCTAAACCGTTCTGCCGATTGTCTCCAAAATTGATATTCCCCAATCTACCTGAAAGAACTCGAGCCTTTGGGAGTTTCGAACGGATATTTTGATTTTTGAGGGTACTTTACATTAAGCCTCAAAATCATTTTCAAAATCTGAAAAGTCACGAAATTATTTGATTAAATTTTGTCCTCGGGAAGCGTACAGAACGCAAGAGAAATGTGCATGTATGGTATTTGTTGACATCCCTTATTTTAAAAAAAATTGCTAACGTGCAATATTTTTGGGCGTCTTCCTACAACTATAATAATGATGTATTTTTTCTTACTGAAATCTGTTCTGACAGATTTGGAAATAAGATCATGTACAATTTTTAAAAATATGAGTAGTTTTCGTGCAATTTGGGACAAAGTATAGGCAATTAAAAAATTGTAACTTTTTTCTCAAAAAGAGCTTCAACTTTTTGTTTAAAGACGATAACTGATGCTGGTCCCATTTTCGCTCAACCCGCCGTATTTTCGAAGATTGCAAAGGTCATGTAAGTTAATTGCAAAACCGCGTTGTTTTAGAGTAATTTGGGAATGAAATTGATGTATATAGTAAAAAAATTCTCAAAAACCACTACAATTTTTATCCACGGATAGAAGGGACGCTTAAAAGAATTACCATTTTTGTTCAACTCTATCAATTTTCGAAAATTGCAAATTTAGAAATAATGCCAGAAAGTATGTGATGTATCATCGTTAGCTTTTATTTGAAATTGTATTGTAAGGATACTTACACAGTGTAATTGTACTAAATGTTTTCTAATGAAATTTGATGTTACATATTGCAGGAAAATCTGATTTTACATATTCTTTTTTAGGGTTTTCCTTGTACATTTATGTTCATATTTTGCCATTTCATTCTACAAATATTTTCAGACTTACTCATGGCATACATATTAATACTACGCTCAAGCTGGGAACTGAGATTAGTACATTGCTGATCGCACATAGTTTATAGACACGGTTGAGTAATACTTAAATACTTGTATTTAAAAAAAACTATTTTTGAGTTTTTTGAGCATGTATTTTTGAGATATATTTAAAAACATAAAATAGATGTTTCTAAAAAAGAAAGTCTTCAAATACTGTAGATACAAATGAAAGAAAAGATAACAAGGATTGTTTGTTTTTCTTTGATTCTGCTAGGGACTCAGGGACAGGAAACAGGGACCGAAAAGGTATTGAATACCGGTAAAAATACCGGTATTTTTTCATATCTTTTTCAAATACCGTTATTCTTTTATACTGGTAAAATACCTCTACAGGACAACTATACCGGTATGAACGTGCATAAAGGTTATACCAGTATTTTCCATTAAATCAATAGTTTACCATCAATAAATATTGACAAAATAAGTTACTTTAGTTAATAATATCTTACAAAACGTTTATTAATCAAATATACTTTCATAATTGTTATTTATTGTTTAAATTATTTTGTTTATATATATATATATATATATATATATATATATATATATATATATATATATATATATATATGAGCGTGCGAGAAACATTTCTTGGCATATATATTTGAATGATTTTGTAAGGGTCATTATTTTTATTTTCACTTTATTAGCGTTTCGAAATTGAGACGTACCTAAAACACTTTAGTTTCTAAATAGCACTGGATATGTTAACATGAAGTTATTCAAGGTTCAATTTTCGGAAAACACAATCTGATTTTCCGAACTTCGTGTAAATCACAAAAATTATTTTAAGACATTTCTTGCAAAACAAAATATACTCCATCATTCGAAGTATCCCTGCGTGACAGAAAATCCTTCTGTCACGCTTTACCTTCACAATTCCACCACGAATCTAAATCAGCATGGATAATTTCCGTACCTAACCTCACAATGGCGTAGTGCACTGGACTGCACTGATGTGATCATCAGTACCGTTTGCATCACCGAGTGCGCCCTGGTTCAGAGAGTAAAGTTTATATACTAATACAGACGGCACTCAACGTTAATCCCAACGCTCTTATTCAAATTTCTAATTTTCTTGGAGAGGGAAGCAGCCATCTTAGACCCAGTTTGAGCCAATAGCGTCGAAGGGCGTTCTACCAATGGAGCGGGCGCGAATGGTGGCGCGTAATGACGACCGGGAAATTTAAAATGAAGTTGTTTTCAAAATGGCGTCAAATTAATACATTATTTTTATGTAAAATAAATACGCTAGGCAATTTAGAAGACTAAAATATTAGGATTTGGAATCCTAAGTCACTGAATGGAATTGTTGTCCAGGGAGTGCAAAATAAAAAGTTATTTCATAAACACAATATTTATTTCTAAATTATGTAAATAGTCATACACAATATAAACAATATGCATAATACAATTTTTTACAAAATAAATGTAAGCAAGTAATCAGACATACAGATTATTTTACTTTGCCACTGACTAAATATTGAAACCATGAATTTAGACAATTGTCCAAATATAACTAGTGAGCATTACTTCTTTAATTTTGCATCATTATTAAAATGACATTCCAGCTATCAACACCTGTCAAATTTCAGCCTATTATCAAAATTGCTACTAAGGTACAATACAAATGAATATTATTGATAAGTTTTATAAATAAACAAGAAACTTGCATCTGCACAAACAGTCCACAAAATCTATCTTTTTTTGCTTGCTTTCTTCAAAAAAGCAATATTACACATTAAACTGCATTACAAGAAACATGTTTTACCTCCTTGCTAGTACAAGTGATGAACTAAGTAAAAACAATTACGTGATTCTACTCCAACTTCATTTATCTCAAAGCAGAGTTTTTGGACTTAGTAAGTTTCACTAATATTCCGATATCACAGGCTACATATTTGTCCAAAAGCATGGCTAGTTGCTCAATGGATCGTGGATGAAAATCCAAAGGCCAATAATATATCCAGAATTACTCAACATTTGATACAGGTATTGAACAGTTTTTCAATTACTAAAAAAATATTTTCATATTTCTCCCAATCATGTTATGTGACATAACGCACACAATTTCTGCAAAACAATATAACTAAATAAAAGCACTTATCATACTCAGGAGATTATACCCAACAGACATCTCAAGAACCATCAGAAATATGTTTAGAAAATAGCTAATGCTTCCTGGTAAAAATGCCAAACTGTTACACAAAGACTTATACATAGTTCACAAGACAGAAAGTGGGCCAAAAGAACCTGAGATAAAAATTTACTGCTACAGAAACACCAAATGATTATCCCTCAAAAATACAATTTTTTATTTATTAAATTGAATCCCAAAAAACTTCAATTTGGTACATGTCTACAAGCAAGTGGTCATGCAGTTTGGATTTACTAAATTACATACAGTAACTGGAAGTGTTACAGAATAGCACAGACTTTCTCGAAATTAAGTTTTCTAATTTCCTTTGGTGTGGACCGGCTCTATGGTCTTCCCTCATCCTCTTGCCAGCTGGCATCTATCACCGCCCAAAATACATTTTTTTGCCATTTTCTCAACTCTTCGATTGCCAAATAGTAGAACCGAAATATTATTTTAAGAGTGTTAAAAAAGGCTAAAACCTTGTCTTAAATAGCAATTTCATTGAAAAATTTGAAGCTGTTTTAAAAAAATGGCATTAAGCGTTACTGTAAATGCGAAATTGAAGCTCTTTTTCTCCGGAATCTGAGTTTTTGAAAAACTTCATTTGAAGTAATTTGAAGAACTTCCACTCACAAATTCAATAATATATCCATTGAAATGTGCATATTACTGGCACGAGATATTGAAAGAAAAAAAATAACCAAAAAACATTTGTGCAATTTTTGAGAAAACAAAAGAATACTCAAAAATGAACATTACATCATATTTTACAGTGTCATTACCACTATCCGTTGAAATAGTTTAAAGAAAGAAATTGAAGCCACCTTTGAGAAAATGGCGTTTGAGCTATTCTGAAAATGAGTAATTTTGAGCTCATTTGAACAAAAAAGTGTTGAGTTTTCGAGAAACTTTACTTGACATTATTTAAAGTGCATGTACTCATAAATATAATACTGCGCAGAAATCGCATCTAAAGTATTACCGACATGAAAGACAAGTCACAGAAATTACATTTCTGTAATTTTTGAAAAAAAATGGCAATATGGCATTTGTCATCGTATAGGGTTCATTTAGCACTAACCGTACCGAAAATTTTAAAAAAAA